>LBNU01035123.1:96343-175514 GCA_014162995.1 Artemisia annua
TTTACTGGAACTGTAGCGGTGTGATGGTTTGCGAGCCGCGCGCCACCGGATGTCTGATGGAGGTGCGGTAACCATGAAGACTGTATCCAAAGACTTGAAACTTTATCAGATGTTATTAAGCACAATTAACAGCAATGGAAGCGTAAAGGTTGTTTGGTTTTGCTGTCATAATTGTGATCCAGTGTGTTTGAGTTGTTGTTCTTGCTTAGTACATGTCACTTAGGACCACATTAGCTCAGAACAATCATAAACCTCAATGGTCTTTTGCAAAAAAGTCAAAATAGCTTTTAATCTCATTTCATTAGTAATCTGTCAAAAGTTCTAAGTCCAAATCTCATCAAATCTGTTCACAAGTGTTTGTTTTAGCTTAATTTAGTCTTATTATAGTCTAATATAACATAATCAGTAAGAAAATCAAGATCAAAGTTCATAAAAGTCAAACTCTTATTGTTTTCTCAAAAGTCAAAATTGCATACTCAGTAAAATGGCAAGTTTTTCTTTGTGATCCATAGGGTTTAAAACAGATTGGAAATCCAAAGTTTTTGTGGATTTGTGTTATTTTGTTGCTTGTTTAAACATTTCAAAAAGAAAAATCCATTTTGGAATCCATTTGCTTATAAATAAGCAGTGTTAAAGTACCCCCTTTGGTCTGTAACCTCCCCTGTGTTACAACTTTTTACCCATCTTCATAAGCTTCCATAGAGCTTATTAGTGGGCCCCAGTGCATGATTCTTGGCTTTTTGGAAAGCCAAGCAACCATTCTTGATAAACCAGTGCTTATTTTTCATTTCCAAGCTTATTTGATAGGGCTGCACTTAGCTTCTTTTTTTGTCCCATTTGACAGTGTATACTGAGTGGTCAGTATACACTGAGAGTTTGGCCATATTTCATAAGCTCACACAGAGCTTATTTGTAGGAGTTAAGCTTTGATTCTTGGTTCATTTGGAAGCTTGCCAGGTGAACTTATTGATCCAAGTTTCATTTTGGATCTCTAAGCTTATTTGTGGGCCCCACAAGGCTTGCAAACTAGCACTTTAGCCTGTTTGTGTCTGTGGCTAATTGGAATTGCTTATTTGCTTGTTTTAGCTTATCCACTGTGCTTTTCAGTTCCTTTAGCTTAACTTGTGTTCATATAAGTTGTATTCATCTTATTTTGTAGCTTGTTTGTACTGTAGAGCTTATTAGAAGCTTTTGCATTTCCAAAAATCCAAAAATAAATCTGTTAAGCTTTTTAGTGTCCAAATTGCTTATTTTTAAGTTCTGTAAAAAGTGTTTTCATAAAATTTGCTTATTTTTATTGTTAGATTATCTGTTAAGAAGAAAATTCCAAAAATAATCACTTTTAATAAAGTGATAGCTTCTATTTAAGCCATTTGGCTTATTATTCAGCTTTTTCAAAAAGCAATTTTCATTTTTATAATTTTCATAAGTTCCCTGTCACTTGTAGTATTTATAATAATTTTCTTAGATTTTTATCTTTTCATTTAGTATTTATAATAATTAATAATAATTAAAATAGTTTTAATTAAAAAACCAAAAACAAAATAGTTTAAGTATTTAAATTTAATCTCAGATCCATTTTTATAATTTTCCTAGCTTGCACACATTATTTAGATTTTGTAAAACTTGGATTTGTAATTTTCTCTGTTCATTTTCTATTTTTCTTATTTAATCTAGTTTAAATAATCTTTATATAATAGTTTAGTAATTAATTAATTAAAGTTCCACAAAAAGACAAAAATATTTATTTTCAATTTTTATATTTCTTTTAAGTCATTTTAGATTTTTAGAAATTAATTTTGCAATTTTCTAAGTTGAATTTGTAATCTTTATCATTTTTAGATTTAACTTTAATTAGTTTTTATTAAGTTTTAAATAGTTTTATTAAATAACTAATATTTAAATAATAAAATAATCAAAAAAAATAATTTTCTTTTTTTATTTAATTTTCTTTTCATTTTAAGTTTGTAAAAGTTGCATTTTCACCCCTTGTAGTTTGTAATTATTTAAATTTAACCTTTTTCCATTTACGTAATTAGTCTGTTTGTATTAGGTACTTTTTAAGGACAAATACCGGAAATCCTTTACAAAGTTAATATTTATAATGTTTTAAATGTATAGATGTTTGATCCCAAGGACATACGGGCTAAAGGACATCTCACCCCAGCTCTTGAAAAATCTCTCGGTATTTTCTTTACTGAAACCAACAAGTTTTTACTTTGCCGCACTTCTTTTACTCCTTTCTATAGTAGATGGTAGAAACATCTGAATCTCGACCCTTATGTAAGTCTACTGGGAAAATGTGTCAAAGATATTTTAGAGAAGTGTTTGGATCCATCTTTTGACACTTATCATATGATATCAAATAATTAGAATAAGATAATCAAATGTAATATATCAGATCGAGTGTTTGGATGTGCTTTTGGTGTTTGAAATTGTTATAATCAGATTATTGAAGTACAGCAGTCAAGTAAAATATGAACCGCTACTTTGAGTTGCACTGATAAAATAATCAGCTCCAAAACACAAATTCAAACATGATGGTTTTTTAAATAACTCGACTCTTCTCTTTAAGTTCATGTTTTAGTACTATTGACTATTGAGTTTACACATAGTATTTGCTACATGGTTTTGCAATGTGAGTAGCTCTTCAAACCCTTTTGATGAAGATGAGGCTTATGCACATGGCGAGGGCTCACCTGATGAACATGATAATTCACTGGTGGCACAAAATGCAACACACTACAATTATGGAACACACATGAGAAAAAGACAGACAATCAAATGGACAAAACAAGATACAGAGCTCTTCCATGAGGTAAACTATTGAGTGTCTACTTGCTTTAGTTCAAGTTTATATTTAATTTAGTTCATTTAGTAGTCATAAGAAGGCTGCAAGTTTAGCTTAAACCATATGTTAGGTATTTTTTTTATAAGATCCTGTTGAAGCTTGGGCTTTATTTTATCAGATGATACTGATTTCGTTGGTGTTTATTTTGTCTATAGTAGCTAGGAAATGTGAAGTCTATACGAAACCTATTTAAAACATGCGTATTTTACTAAGTTCCGTGTTGGTTTGAGTGACTCAACGGGCGTGTTTGCATCTTAGATAATCATGCATGGCCACAACCTTGATTTGTTTTATGTATTCCTATAAAGAAAAGAGAACTAAAATTTAATTTTACCACTACTGTAGTGGTGCACTTGAACTTGAAGTAGGCGGAGGAAGTATGTATTTCTTTGAAGCATCACACGAGGCTGACCCTTAAGAAACGGTTTTCATGAATGATTTTAACATCGTTGAGAGCTGTGAAGATGTTAAATCTACCGTGGACACTTATATATTGAAAATGAGGGAGTTGAGGAGAATTAGAGTCTTGATTGACGTGCCAAACCTTCCTTTAATGCGGGCCATTCTTGACAATCTGCAACTTTACAGTTTCCGATTTGGCTTACAAAGGTTGATATTATCAATTGGTTCAGCCAAGATAAACAGGTTAGTACCAAGATTCACACTAATCTTTACAAAAGCGAGACCATTTATTTTAAGCACTAATGTTTTTAATAAACAAAAACATACATATCTGCTCTAAACCTTTGTCCCAATTATGTAACTAATTGATTAATTACACCTTGATGCTGCTGGACCTAATATAAGTGTTTTATTTACAGGTATTTCTACAGGTACGAGGGTTGGATATTTATGTTTAGCAATATAATAGTAATTGAGGTCGTACTTGCATCCAGTAAATGAGCCACCCAAACAACTCATTTTGACACCTCTACATTTGTTAGCCTGAAAACATGTATGTTATGTATTTTGAGAATCATGTGTTGTTATGATCTGTTAATCTATTTACAAGGCCCCTTTGAAATTGAAATCACTATATTAATGAAAGTGTCATTACATTTGATAGATTAAACCACAAAGCTAGAACTCATGAAATACAAGCATCTTTTTATTTGATTTTCCGTCTCATTGATCTTAATGTGGCTATGTGCAGTGAGAGGATTATTGTTCAGGAAAAAGCAACAACCGATTTGTTGATTGAAAATGTAGTTATTGTTCAGGTGGGCCAACCTTATTCGTCGGTATCACTGTGGATCAAATAGCCAAGAAACCATTAATATATCATATAAAGAACATCTCACCATGCAAACATGAATTTATTGATACTAGATAATTAGACAAAATGCAAGCCATGCTTGGTAGCATATATTTCCACATGCAGTTGTGATTTATAAATTGGATTCCTAAAGATTGCACCCGTTAATTTCAGTGTTTAACATCCTCTGGGTATTTGCGGGCCATTGCCAATGTGATGGTGAGATATGCGAGCTTCATCCAGATGGCAATAGGTACTATATTTACTATGCCTAATTACATTATACAATAGCATGTGCTACTCCTATCCTAAAATAGAACACATTTGAATAGTAAGCATTATATCAATAATGAGTTTTGAATGTCAATGGTTATTTTCACTTGAACAAATGACAAGAAATATGTTGTTAGCGGAAATAATATTTGTACTTCAACGTGTTGGAATGATAAACTATGTAGAAATGGAACAAGCTAAAAAGCCCCAAGTATCTACAGGAAGTTCATCCAAACAAAAAGTTCCAGCTCAATCAATATATATCATATATACCTGATAAGAGCATAACGTCAAATATATATTTGAAATTATATTAAATTTAATTGATTGAGGTATGTTCAAAGGGGCTAAAATGGTTGGTTATATGTATATCATATTTTAACATGTTTTAACAATACATTTGTAGACTTATGATATTGGTTCCATTGAGCTTTGCAGTCAATGAAATGATCACATTGTTATTGTTCTGTAATGGTAAACGTTCATTTATTTTTCATTGTTAATGCATTCAGTATAAAAATATGTACATTTATACCTTATTTTTCATTAACTTATAAATTTCAACGATATTCATAAGTCAAGCCCGCCCATTATATTTTCCGATAACTAATACCTTCCAACGATAATTATAAGTCATGCCCGCCCATCGGGCGGGCTTTAAAAACTAGTATATATATATATATATATATATATATATATATATATATATATATATATATATATATATATATATATATATATATATATATATATATATATATATATATATATATATATATATATATATATATATATATATATATAATGTGAATGTTTATATCGATATATAAGTTATTACGAGTTTTATAATTTGTTCGAGTTATAAAATATATGAGTCACTAGTTCGAGTCATCACTTCTAGGCTCATTGTCCAAATCCAAATGTTAAGGCGGTTGTCGAAATCAACCATTGACTAGAAAGTCAAGGTGACCTCAACGTCGCTCAAAATTCACAAGTCCAATAATATCTCATCACCATGAATCAAAATAATCCCCGTCAACAATCCAAATCAATCCACTCAACAAACTACAACATCTGGGTCCGACTACGGTACCCAACTAACCTATCTCCATCAAACTAAATGCCGTAACAAAACCATTGCCGAGACCACGAGGGTCTCGGCCTCCTTATTACTCCTTCGGCCTCAAACAAGAACAACAACAACAACATTAGCAACAAATAGGAACAATAATAACTAGAAGAACATCAAGCCACATATAACCTCGGGTCGACTTACCAAGTCAAACCCCATGCCGAGAGACTCACTTGAGTCTCGGCTGCACCACAAGCCACGTGGGCCCCACCCGAGACCACCATGGTCTCGGCTAGCTCATACGAGCTCAATCCATTCAAACGGACCTCTAAAGTATATCCCAAACATCATCATAATCATTACCTCGTGACCAAAACATCAAGAAAAATCACATAATCCCGGAAAACACAAGCCGAGTGCATATTATGTCTCGACCACACAAGAAAATCAAGAACCCGGATACCAAACTCTTAGTAAATCATGTTTTTATTCAAAACCCACTTATATTTCACGTTTTTAATCAAAACCCAACCGGAAAAATATAACTCGTGACCTCTTGGTCACGTTTTCACCATTATCGAGTCACAAACACGGTGTGACTCAGTCTTACCTTCGATATCAACAAGATTTGACACGATGTGAAGTCACAAACACGAGAAATGAGGCGCGTACGAGTGAATACGAGGTCAAAACAAAACTTTAGGGCGCGTGTTATTGGGGATCGAATAGATCTAGTGATGGGGAGTTAGAAAATGGTGGTCGTGTAGTGTGGTGGTCGGCGGTGTGACGGTGGTGGCCGGCTAAAGGTGGCGGCTAGGGTTTGGTAGAGAGAGAGATGAGAGACAAAGGGTGTGTTTGTTTGTTTTGTTTGTGAACCGGATCCACCACAAGGACCATTTAGTAGTTAACTCTTTTTATTTTATTTTTATTTTTATTTTTAAAACATATACAACCATAATAATAAAAGGGGAGGGGCGGCTGCCGGCTAGTCATAAAACACAAGGACCATTTTTGTAAACTTTTCAAAGTAATCCGACACCCTCATCCCGAACTCAAACTTATTTTCAAAATTCCTCAACACGCGTTTACTCACGCACCATCATTTTAAAAATCGTTTTTCCACGAACAATTATCACAAACACGTTCTTTAAATATAAAACATAACCGTCAACAAAATTTCCAAATTATTAGGTTTCCTAGTGCCGAAGTCAACATAGTGCCTAATAGACGAAACAATCATATTCACAGCATATATCTCGTATAAAATCCACGATACGAATAAAACTCCAATAGAATTCGTATAATCAAGTCACAAATTCAAAATAGACATAATTCAATGGAAATAAATTCCAAATATTTCATATCGTTAAATTTCAAAGTAATGCGGATTTTTAAAATAGCTCCCTAATTTGCCAGTTGTCACAGAGTGTACTGCTTATGGCAGCAAAGCAGTTGTAGAAATAAAGTTGGGATGATAATTCAACTACTAGGACGATGGGTCTAGGCTCAATATTATATTTTAATTTGTTAGTGGGAACTATGTCAGTAGTTAATTTACAATGGGTTAATGCCTTAAAGGTTGTGATTGTTGGTCAAAATTATAATAGGTGTAATATCTTATTTTTTATATAGAAAGTTATAATATGTGTATTTATAATTTATGTATATGTCGAAAAATTATTTGTGTTGGGGCATCTAGTGTAAAATAGCGTTGTCGTCGTCAATATAAATAAACCACACCTTGTAGTATGTGAGTGGCCCATCAACATAAAGGTTGTGGGTTCGAGTCTCGTTGAAGACATGTGAGATATAATTTATAAAATAAATGGTGTGAGAAAAACAAACAATCTTATTGTATTAAAAATAGTCTTAAGTCTTTCTTTAACAATTTCCTATTAAAAATAGTAATATAAGTGAAACCTATGCTTTAAACTAATGTTTTTAAGATCGGAATCAATTTGGAATCATTTTCGTCTTTGCAAGATCGTGATCATTAGATCATATCAGAATCTTAACATTCTACTATAGTGTCATTTCTTAACAGGCGTTGTAAAATTATGCAAATCTATATATTATTATATATATACCATAAAATGTATCTCAAAATTATTATTATAAAGTGTTCAATACAATTAGTCACTTATTATACTATATACTAATAGCCATTTATGATGTGACACTAATGAATTTTCAAAAAAAACTTTGTTATCTTTCAATCTTGCATGCTATTGGTTGTAGTGGGTACTCAAATGGGTAAACATGAGTGATTAGTCAAGTTTAATTGATCCACAGTAATGAGAGTTGGGCTTGGCAGAAGCCCATTGGCTGTCAAACTTTTCCACTTAGACTGTTCATGGTTTGGTGTTGCTAATACCTTCACTAATGCACCAAACGTGCCAATGTTTTCAAACTCAGCAGGGTAAGCAACCTGCTGTGTTGTACTACACATTGTAAGCCAACCATGTGGCGTGTACAATAACTTTGGGTATGGTTTCCAATTGACCAACTGTTAGGAACTTTCATGATGCACTCTCCATGTGTATACATTTGCTTCTAAAGTAATACATAATACTTGCAGCCTTGAAAAGTTACCACCCAGAAACATAAGAGAAAACCAGGAAAAAATAAGCAAAAAAAAAGAAAAAAGAAAAAAGAAAAGAAAAAAAAGGAAGGGAGGCAGTGACTAGGGGTATCATCAATCCACTACTGGTAAGTATTTCCTTTGTTATATTGGTACCATCTTTCCTTGGATACATGCATGCAGGTTGATTGTCATTGAATGGTTAATTTTGTTGCGAAAGTGCAGGCCTTTGGGTTTTTTATGCATACTTATCTGTAAAAAAAATGGAAAGTGAACAAAACAATTAGGGTTATATATTATAATGGATCCTGAAAAAATAATGCATGCAAATCAATATTTTGCAAATCCTCATCCTTTGTTAAGAGATAGTGCACGTAAAAACAATCTATATGCTAAAAACCTGCTTAGCACACATCTAAATCAGGCACATGAGGTATATCCAAATGTGCATACAGATGTTGCAAATAAAAAAAAAATATATATGTTGAAAACCTACATGAGCCATATCCAAATGTGCAAAGACCGTTTGAGGATGTTTCCACTTTAAAAAGAAGTGGATGTAGTTGAGTGAATCTAATGGTGTATCGGTAAGAGATTGGTTTGCCCTTTGTCAAACAGAGGATGCAGTAATTGACCATAGACACTATGGTGAGGAGAGCCTTTTTACACATAATCAGTTTATGTCAAATGAGTAGTTCTCACAACAAGTATGGGAAGGCCAAATTCACAGATTCAGTGTTACATCATTCTAAAGATGCAACCCTTAAGGCCGTAGGTAACATTATTAATTATTATGTTTTTCCCTAATTAGTGGCACATAATTATCTGAACTAAATGATTGTTTTAACTTGCAGATTCTATCGGCACAGAATCACATTATGGATTTCAAAGCTATGAGCACGAACTGCGCGCAAAAACATTTGAAGATACGGTCGTTGCCTTTACAGGATGTTGGCTGCCTAATATTGAAGAGGATGTTGGAAAATTTAGTGCACTTGAGGGATGAGTTCACACCTGGTAATGGGTTTGGAGGTACGGAGTGTACACCCATTTGGTCCATGAACACCCTGACTCAATTGTGGTTATACTAGTAGACTCTGCTGATAGACTCTGCTTCTAGACTCTGCTGCTAGACTCTACTGCTGACTCTGCTGCTGACTCTGCTGCTGATTCAAAGTACTGCTGATTCAAAGTGCTGCTCGTTTTAACCGCTGAATCCTACTATTATGGAAAGTATTATGTTATAATTAATGGGCCGTTAATTATTCATAATTCCATGGGCTAGAGTTTGAGTAAACTCTATTATAAATAGAGATCATAACACATCTGCATGAGTACGATCAACATAAACCCTAAACACTTGAATACGCTTCTGTTCTTGATTTGTGCCTAAAACAAGAACATCACTTGGTCTTATCCCATAGAGATATTCGTGTAACCCAGGCATAGGGTCGAATAGTTTCTATTGGAAAGTGATACCACGATTTTAAGTGAATATCCGGTACCTCATTGATTATCTTAACCCTAATCTGGAACACAGTCACACATAATAACCAACAAAGAATGGACTAGTTTTTGGAAATAGCACTATTAAAAATAGCTTAATCACAACATACTATTTATATTAACTTCACTTCACTAATACACATCACTTTAAGCTCTACATGTTTCATAATGCATTCCACTTTGCTTCTATCACATATAAACATTCACCTCATCCTAACAAATCAACTTGTACTTATGTAACACAACCTAATAAGTATTAGATCACCATTACTCATAGTCATCTAACAATCTAGTGATCTACTTTTCTCTACAACACATTTCGTACACATAACTTTTAACGTTAACTACTATCTCATGCAACACGTTCATAACACCTCACACTTAAAATGTCACTAACAATTACAACCATTCTCAATTATAGACTACTATGAGGTTATATCATAGTAATCTTGTAACTAAATTAGTATTTAGTACTTACCTCATTGAATGGCTCGAAACTAAATACAACTACAGATCAAAGCTGCATCATCCTTAACAAAGAAACGCTCATACAATTAATACACTTATTTAAAAATTATAAAGAGGTTTCATTCCACTATACTACATGTTTATGCTCCTATTCAAGGTTATAAATAACATGAGGCGTGATGTGGCAGCATGGTTAAGCCTCTCGCTTTAGGAGTCATGGTGAAGGCATAGCGTTTTTTAAGACGTCCCTTAAAGCGGCATAAAATATGAAAATATTTTTGGATTTATTGTATCATATTTCATATATAACGAGTTTACAAAAAAGTGTTATATATAAGAAATATTAAGTCAAAAAAAAAAAAAAAAAAAAAAAATATCCTTGCATGTATCTATTTCATTTCTTTCAAAAAAATCTTTTTCAACGGAATTGAATTAAAAAAAGGCGTCATAATTCACGCCTTTTCACGCCTCATCTCTTATCGTGCTTAGAGCCGACGTCTTGGTATATTTCATAACGCGAAAGCCACCCTCGCGCCGTCATAACGTGCCTTTTAGAACACTACTCCTAATATACTTATAAGCTTAGTATGCAACCCCATATCAAACTTGAACCCAAAACATGACTTTACACAAAAATTCTGCAAAGGATGTATTTTTAATAATGAATTTTGGACGATATTTGTGTATGGAGTATGGACGAATTTTAGCATGTCACCGTCTAGTCCGTTTTTTTTTCTTTTCTTTTTTTTTTTTTTTTTTTTTTAAGCGTTTCAAAAACAAAAGATAAGATGTAGGTTTCTTCGTCGACTTCTTCATCCATGGCTAGCATATCGACGTCTTAGACAACACATGACAAATGTGGTTACGTGGGGCAACGAAAGAGATGGTGGTGGGGCGAAGATATTATGTATAGCAATCATTATTCTAATACGAAAAGTCAAAATACAAAAGTTTGTTAGCTTTGTGACTTGTGTGAACAAGATTATTAGTATTCGTTTAGTGATCTTTTAGATATTAGAAACAACCTCCTTTTGGTGTTTTCATACTTGAAACTCATTGTATAGTTCCATGAATTACACACTCACAACTTCTTATAATTTGTTACTCCCACCGTTTCAAAATTATTGTCAGGAGACAAAAATCACAAAATTTAATAAAAGTAGAACAACTATAAATCTCAAACCACTCAAATAGAATATTTCCTCATTAAATTATTTTTTTCTTACTTGAAATGCAAAGTGGACAATTATTTTGACACATTTCAAAAAACGAAATATGTATTATAATTTTGAGACGGAGGGAGTAAAGCAGCGATGCCATTTATAAATGAGAGATGATTTATACACTACTCAATGGCGGAGCTTGACACTTTATTATGTGAGAGCCTGAAACGAAAGTTGTATGAAATAAAAAAGTCAATTACATGAAACGCTCTGTCTCCACGTAGATCCGCAATGACTTTCACATTCGCCAAATACCATTTTTTTTTTTATATAACGCACAATGCGACTTCTTGTATGATGCTCATTACTCATACTATTTGCTAACACTAAGAGCATATGCAATCGTAACCTGAGTTATTTAATAACTCAGTGTCACGTCAGCTTTAACACAATAACTCAACACTTTAACTCAACACCCACAACAATAACTCAACCTTAACTCACTTTAACTCAACTTTTCATATATTTTCAAATTCAACCCTAAACTAAAACTAATACTTCATTTATTAAAAACAATAACATTCATTTTTAAAATATATTACAATACGCACTAAAAAAAATACCTTACGAAATNGGGACTAAATTGTTAACACCAAAGTACCACAGGGACCAAACTGCAAATTTACTTTATGTATCATCTTCTCCACTCATCTTCTCCACACAAACACACACACACACACTGCACACACACGAACACACACACTGCCAAATTACACACTCAATAACAAACACTTCAATCATAGAGGGGCCAAAAGTGACATTTTTTTTTTACTCAGACAAGGCTTTAACGTGGCGTTGTGCCACGTTAACGCGCAAATAACGTAGCCACCTGCAACGGTTAACGCCTGATAACGCGAGTTAAAACACCCCTAACGTGCTAACGCACGTTACCACTGCGTATGCTCTAATATCATATCACGTGATGCACCAAACTACCTCTATAAGATAACACACAAACTCAATTTTGATGGTGTCAAAATCACCTAACATACCACGTCATCGACCAATCAAGTCGACAAGGGTGTAACAATATACAACTAAAACAATGCAAGGCATTAAAAGCAACAACAATGACATGTAGTTACTCCTGTGACATAAAAAAAAGATCTTTTCAAACATTGAATCTTGGGTTATGGGGGTGTTTGTTTCGGCTTATATAGCCAGCTTATGCTTATTTGGTTTTGGACTTATGTTTCATAAGCTCTTTTTTTTGTGTCTTATTTTGAAACTTTTCGGCTTGTATAAGTTTCTTACGTTATAAGAAACTTATATAGGCCATATTTGGCACATGAGATTATGCTTATTTTTTCAGAAATAATAATTTTTATTTGACAGACAGAATAATAATTTTTGTTCGATAGACAAAACTTATAAGAGATTAAAAAAAAAAAAAAAAAAATCTTCTATAACTTTAAAAATCAAAGGCTATGTCATGTAGTTTATAAAAATAATATTCTTTTATAATCTTCATCTCCAGCACCATCTCCAATTTCTGAAACAGCTAGTTTTGCTAAACATACCTTAATGTCACTAGCCAAATTCTGAAGGTTGGGTTCTACTTGGAAGCGTTGCTTAATGCGTGTGTTCCTGGTTAATCTTGTTGGTCTCGTTGGAGTACCCCAACGATAAGGGTGTAGTACGTGCCACGAGTAGAGACTCAATATGGCACCACACTGGTCGGGAGTTGGGGCCGCTCCCCCGATGAGTCCAAGGCAAGACGAAACCAGTGAACCTATATTATACGCGAGACGGATGTCTGGTCTTTATCGGTGTAAGGGCGCGGGCGCCACACGAGGTCGAAGGAATGACCCCGTGACATTAAGGTGTAGAGTTTCAAAGTAAAGTAATAAACCACAAAAATAAGGTTGTAAAACATAACCCCAAAATAGGGATGAGCATGGTACCGGTACCGTACCGATCCCGTACCGAATTAGTGGTACCGATTTTTTTCCGAGCATAATTAGTGGTACCGGTACCTTACCGAACAGGATTCGGATACCGGTACCGGTACCGGGAAATCAGGATTTCCCTGTTTTTTTTTCGGGAATTTCCCGATTTGGTACCGGTCCCGTACCGAATTAGTGGTACTGATTTTTTTTTGCCTTATTTAGTAGTCCCGGTACCGTACCGTATATCAAGACTCGGTACCGTTTCGGTACGGTTCCGGTTCGGTTCCGAGATTCGGTTCGAAATGCTCATCCCTACCCCAAAATTAAATACGTAGTAAGAAATAAACAGCCTATATAAGCCAAAACAAATACCACCATTTCCCACTTTCCCACTTTCAAATTCAAATCACAAAAAATAGAATTATCCCCAATTAGTATACACCACTATAACCTTTAACCCAAAATTCAAGAAAATTAGCAAAAAAATCAATGGCTTCACGCAGGCGTATGCTTCTCAAAGTCATAATTCTTGGTGACAGTGGGTAACTTCTTTTTAGCTCTTTTTTTTTACTGTTTTTTAACTGTAATACTAAATTGAGCTAAATTAAGCTGTTTTTTTTATTGGTTTCAGGGTTGGGAAGACATCAATTATGAATCAGTATCCTTAATTTTGTTAATTTTTTACTGTATAAAAAAGGCCTAATTTTGTGATTTGAGCTTGATTTGGGGGTTTTTTGTTTGTTGGATGAATGCTGAAAAAAATTGAAACCCAGATATGATTTTGTGAATTAAACAAAACCCAGAAAGGGTTTTGTATTATGATGAAATGATGTGTAAAGTTTGGTGCTTTTCGCGTAAATGCGTAATGGTGTTGTTTTTCTTTGATGAATGGAATTTAGATATGTGAATAAGAAGTTTAGTAATCAGTATAAAGCTACTATTGGAGCTGATTTTTTGACTAAGGAGATAGAAGTCGAGGATCGGATTTTTACGTTGCAGGTCTAGTTAAAATGCGGTTTTTAGTATTTTTATTTTTACGGGTATAATGAGGGTGAATGTTTAAGTAATGAGGATTGGTTTTGTTGGTGTAGATATGGGATACGGCTGGACAAGAACGATTTCAAAGCCTTGGTGTGGCGTTTTATCGTGGGGCGGATTGTTGTGTTCTTGTACATGATGTTAATGTGATGAAGTCGTTTGATAGCCTTAACAATTGGCGAGAAGAGTTCCTAATCCAATCTAATCCTACTGATCGTGAAAACTTTCCGTTTGTTTTACTTGGGAATAAGATAGACGTCGATGGTGGCAATAGTCGAGTGGTAAAATATCAATAGTTAATCTCGATGCAAAAATAACAATGGAATACATGCTTTTTCAATAACTTTTTTCATTCTAGGTGTCTGAGAAGAAAGCAAAAGCTTGGTGTGCTTCGAAAGGAAACATTCCTTACTTTGAAACTTCTGCTAAAGAAGGTTCTAATGTTGAAACTGCTTTTGAGTGCATAGCTAGAAACGCTCTTAAAGAAGAACCCGAGGAAGAAATGTAAGTTATCTTATACGTTCTAATTCAATCTCATCTAATACACAGTGTTTGTGGAACTCTTTTAACGCTTGTTAGTCTTTTTGTTGGGGATGAAGGTATGTTCCGGATACTATTGATATGGCCACTGCACGACAACAACAAAAATCTTCGGGATGTGAATGTTAAGATGCTAAGCTATGTATATTTGCAAGTATTTGGTTCAGCTGTATGAATATGTTCTTTATTTTTCGTCCATATATCTGGAATATCTGCTATTATTTTATAGTCTATATGTTAGAATGTCGATTTAATTTGGCATATGTTATGCGTAATCTCTTATGAAGCACTACTAGTTCTTTTAACAGTTTCTTTCTAAGGTTTGTTGTTGAATTCGATGTAGATTTTTTGTCGATGTTGAAACTGATCCTTTTCGTATTCTTTTTGCTTTCCTGAACATGTTTTCTACGTACTACAATCATTAACATAATGTTTTATGCCGACCTTTTCATATGTTAAGTAATCAAACATTAAACATTAATCACATTTTCATGGATGCCAATATGCCAAGGGTTTTCTGAGTTCATAGGAAACAAAAACGGGGCAATTGCATATATATCCGCTAAAACTTGCATATTTACATATTTTCTCAAAACATGCTTAAACAACATTGTACATTATGTATTAAAAACTTGTATTTTGAGAAATATGCAAATATACAAGTTTCATCGGGTATATATGCAATTCCGACAAATATACATTAAGTCGTGAACTAATCAGTTATGTGCCCAGCATGAGCCTGGCCCAAAAATAACCGTCCTATACTTAATCCCAAGGCTCATATAGATTTAGGGGGGCGGGGGGAGGGTGTTCATTGCTTCAGTCCTTAATATCAACCCCAATAGGTGCATATTGGTCACAACATTTGATCAGATAGCTGGTAGTGCCTGGTCCTTGAGGTCTATGATACGAGTATCGTCACTATGGTGACAACTAAGCGAACTCGACTTACTAATTAGAGTTGGACAGTTGGTTTATTTCCTTGCATGTGTTTAGGAGTATGTAGTCCATGTCTCTTGAATAATTCTTCGCATGTTTTTTTAGTTTGGTTCTTAACTTTAGGCACACACTCGTAAATTTCATTCTTTTTAAGTTGTAATTTGTTTTGTTAGCATAGAACCGAAAACTGACCAGAGTAGTCTGTGTCTTTCTCAATTTCTTGAAGATTTGCTAACTTGCTATATTTATCTTTGGAGATTTGCAATCTCAGTTAATAACACTACCAGTCTACAACAATTTTAGTTAGTGTTTGCGTGTAACATCTATACAAAGCATTTGTTAATGCGATCATAATCGACCTCCTTTCAAGACGTCAACATCATTTTCTAATTTCAACTTTTGATCATTTTCAGAGTACCCATTAACTTGATTGTGATTTGAGCTGAAACTCAAACGATCAAACCAAAATTTTCCTCCATTTTGTTAATTTGAATTTATTGTTAACCAATACCAAGACACACAATACTGTGGAGCAAAATCATATGTATCTCCAACATGAAACTGAAAGTACTCATCAACAATGCATTTATCCATAATTGAGCAGAATTTATTGTTTAACAGTCAAAATTTATTGAAAATTTGACTGACAGAAGCCTTACGCTGCGTTCTAGAGAAAAAAAATGAATGAAAGTGAAAGAAAGAGGAATTAAAGTAAGAGATGGGAAGTAAAGTGACTTTCACCCCAAAAGTGGAAAGTTTTATAACTAAAATATAACCACTTTACTCCACTTTACTTCCTTATAAAATACTGGAGAACACAAACTTTCTCACTTTCACTTTACTTCTTCCCTTTTAATCAACTCGAGAACACAGTGTTAGAAAAAAAAAAAAAAAAATTAGAAAATCTATGAAAAGCGGGCACCAAAAGCATATGACATAGAATATACAATAAGTATGACGAATAAGGGTTTGCTAGGTGGCCTGTCACAAACCACCAAGTTATCTTATTACAATCTATTGTACACATTTTGTACACTTACGTAGCGTTTGGTATGACGTAATCAAAGGGGGAATGGAAATGATTATTACGATGGAATGAGAAAATGTTGTTTGTTTATATTTATGTAATGTAATAATTCATTACAAGGAATGACTCATTACACCAAAACCATTCCTTAGGGGCCCTCTACTTTTTTTTTCGTTACATCCCGTAATGGAATCAAAATTACATAAAACTCCACCATTAACTAACCATATTAATGAAACTTCTCATCAATAATGGGCATTTTAGTCTTTTTATTATGATTCCATTACGTCTTATCAAACAAACCAAACATGATAGATATTGGTAATGAATCATTACATTACACCACTTATTTCATTACATCGGTCATTCCGTTCATTTAACATTTCATTTCGTCCTACCAAACGAACCCTTAATGTTTTCTAAAATATGAATATTAATGTCGGGGTTATATGAAGATGAAAACTATTCTTGTGCGCATCTATGATTTCTAAAAGGAAAATGCTACATCCACTCACAAATCCCACACAAAACATCCACATGCTGAGGTGTCAGCCACTTATTGGTGGGATGAGATATACTTCTCTCTCATCCCACCAATCAGTGACTGACACCTCAGCATGTGGATGTTTTGTGTGGGATTTGTGAGTGGATGTAGCATCCCTCTTTCTAATAATCGAAGCAAGAAATGATGATCCAATAGAACAAGGGTTAGCTCTGCAGCTGGTCTACAAGCAAGGTAAGTAGGTCCATGCGACAGGACCCGGATGTACCCTTTAGCCGCGAGGGGAACCGGGTAAACAAAGTCGCGATCAGAATGTAATTGTGATAAACATGAAACCATCATCCTTCTAATTCTAAATCGCAATCAAAATTAATGCTATCTATTAAAGGCATATATACTTCTCTCCATCAGCCTTTATTTTTGCAAATGTATAGTTTTTTTTTTTTTTTAGTGGTGATAAAAATTTTGCAAATGTATAGTTATATCACAAATTTTGGAAGAAATTCTAAATGTTAACTAATGGGCCATTGGGAAATCATTGGGCTATTAGTTTGAATATATTTCATAGTCAAACTCGGTGAACATAAAATCAACAATAGCAGAATCATTATCTTATCTAATAAATATAAATTGAATGAATAATATGTTACAAGCTATAATTCTCTCATCCCACCAATCAGTGACTGACACCTCAGCATGTTTTGTGAGTGGATGTAGCATCCCTCTTTCTAAAAATCGAAGCAAGAAATGATGATCCAATAGAACAAGGGTTAGCTCTGCAGCTGGTCTACAAGCAAGGTAAGTAGGTCCATGCGACAGGACCCGGATGTACCCTTTAGCCGCGAGGGGAACCGGGTAAACAAAGTCGCGATCAGAATGTAACTGTGATAAACATGAAACAATCATCCTTCTAATTCTAAATCGCAATCAAAATTAATGCTATCTATTAAAGGCATATATACTTCTCTCCATCAGCCTTTATTTTTGCAAATGTATAGTTATATCACAAATTTTGGAAGAAATTCTAAATGTTAACTAATGGGCCATTGGGAAATCATTGGGCTATTAGTTTGAATATATTTCATAGTCAAACTCGGTGAACATAAAATCAACAATAGCAGAATCATTATCTTATCTAATAAATATAAATTGAATGAATAATATGTTACAAGCTATAATTCTTAACAAGGGATTTGTTGCCCGCCGCGTTGCGGCGGGACTTTTCATGTCTTATTCAGAATATATTTTGTCTTTGACAAACTGTGGCCAAGTATGTGGCGAAATTTTTTTTGTTTCATTTATTGTAAGTGTTTTTGTTAAAATTGTTTATATGAGCTAACCAATAAAGACGAATATTTAATGGGTTTACAACTCATATGGGCAAACAAAACCAATTTTTTGATGTATTGAGAACCAATGGTGCAATTTTTTTTAGCTGGCGTTAAAAACGGATTGCCATAGTATTTGGAATTTGAAAGTTTACTTGTAATCTCCTATAATTTTTTTTTTTGGTAAAAGGGTTTATTCACCCCGGTAAAATTAATCTCCTATAATTAAAAAATATCTTTAGTTTTCTACTACAATTTTTTTAGAAAAAGGAAGAGGTTTTATCCGTAGAAAAAGGTTATAAATTTAGAAAAAACATTTAGATGATATTTTTTGAAAAATAGGAAAGTGAAAGGAGTGTAAAGAATTGGAAAGAAAAAATATTGGAAAGAGTAAATAGCTTTTTTCAAGATTTTAGTTACATTTTAGAAAATGAAAATAGAAAAACTTTTAAAAGATTTGGTACCGTGTAGCATTTTTTTTTGTTTCTTATTACTTGAGTCAATTTAAAAAAACCGTAGAAAATAAAATAAAGAACCTAAATATTTTAGTTTCAACAAAGGCCATAGTAATACATTTGTGAATGATCGAATCATGGGCCTAATACGCCAAGTTGGTGCTAAACCTTGGGCCATACGTTTAAAAATTTCCTTATATATGTACTGGGCTCAAGGGAAATCCAATATGTGGCCGAAAAAATAATTTTTTTTAATGTGCCTCAAGGCAATTAATAGTATACAAGAGATATGATACCCGCCGCGTTGCGGCGGGGTTTTTTTTTAGCGGTAAATTTTTTCTGAATAGTGTATTACGTCGTTGATTTTATTAACTCATTTATTGTGTGTTCAAGGTAATTGTTATAAGCTTTGCTTGCTTTTTTTATTTTATTTTATTTTATTTTATTTTATTTCTGCCTTTTTTTTTTTTTTTTTTTTTTTTTTTTTTTTTTTTTTTTTTTTTTTTTTTTTTTTTTTTTTTTTTTTTTTTTTTTTTAATATGTGCATGAAATTCTTTGTAGTTTAAACCATGTGTTCAAACCATATATGGACACATCGTGGGCTGAACACAAACCAAGGCCCCATGTGTTCAAACCATTTCAGTCCATGTGCATGAAATTCTGCATTTTTTTTTTTGGTTTCATAGTCTGAACAAATCGTGGGCCAACTATTCAACAGTCTGACTATATATGGACTGAACACAAACCAAGGCCCAAACAAATAAAAAAATATAACTGTTGCATCAACAGAATTAATAGTATGTAGAATAGTGAGCTTAAAATAATATAAACTAACATGCAAGTCCTCGGCAAATTTCATAAGTATGATAGATACGCCATAGATAACTATCGCTCCACACATTCCTTGAGGATCCAATCTCAATAATGGCGTATCTATGATGCTTATGGAAGTTGCCGAGGAGGTTTTGCCTGTTACTTTATATTTTTTTAATCTCACCAGTTAAGAATTATAGCTGGTAACATATCTTTCATTCCATTTACATTTACTAGATGGGATAATGATCCCTGTTGTTGCTGATTTTATGTTCACGGACTTCGTATAGCAAAGATCTTAGAATGTTGTCACGATGGTCGACGTTTGAAAGAAAGAAAAACAAGTAGATGAGACTATTTAGTGTTTCATGTGTGTGATGTTTGTGAAGATGAAAATGCTTAGGTGATGTGTTTATATAGGAAGAGAAGGAGGGGTGTGATTGGTGGATATGGGTTCACCCGGATCGTGATCTGTGGCTGTTGGTTTGTTGAGGGTGTAAATTGCACGGTGGATCATGGCCCTTGCTGGAAAGATGGAAGCAGAATTGAATGAAGTATTATGTTTAGAGAGTGGTAGGTGTTAAAGGTGACAAACTTTATGTTGCTGGACGAGGTATTTATGTTTGGACGAGGTAGGTGCATATGTTAGTTGTGTGTTGATTGACCATACAGGAACAGTTTTTTAAACCAGTTGAATTGGAACTAGAAAGTTTGATTTTAAACAGTTTGATGCATGGTTGCTTTTAGGGCTGTAAACGAACTGAACGTTCAGTGAACATTTCATGAACCGTTCGGTAAAAAGTTCGTTTATGTTCGTTCGTTTATTAAATGAACGAACATGAACAATATTTTACGTTCGTTTAGTTAAATGAACGAACATGAACAAAAGTCTCGTCCGTTCATTTATATTCGTGAACGTCCGATTATGCGTTCGTTTATGTTTATTTATCTATTTATGTTCATATATCATATCTTTTAATTTTATAATTTTAAAAATTGGTTTGTTTAAACAAAACAACACTTATAAAACAATATATTGTGAAGAATTCAATAAAGTTTTTGTTTGTTTGTCTATTTTCATTTATGTTCGATCGTTTATGTTCATTTAGCGTTCGTTTAGTTTCATAATACACGAACATAAACGAACACGAACAACTAATTTTCTTAATAAACGAACATGAACAACAAAATACGTCCGTTTAAGCGTCCGTGTCCGTTTATTTGTCCGGTTAAAATTAAATGAACGAACATGAACAAGGCTCCGTTCGTGTTCGTCCGATTCGTTTACAGCCCTAGTTGCTTTGGTGAGACATTTATGTAGACAACAATACATACTAGTTCTCTGTCATTGCTGTCTTTATACATATGCAGGACATTGTGGCATTTTTAATTTTTTATGGTGGTGCGTGTTAGTTTGAGGATTATCATTATCCTACTCATCATTAGTTGGAGGATTTATCATTATCCTACTCACCATTAGTTGTTTAATTGTAATTCATTAGTTGTACATTTATTAGGCTTAGTTGTAGCATAGCTAGCATGGGCTTATGCTTGTATCATGTATCCTATATATATGTGTCGCATGTATATGCATCATGACGTGGCGTGTAAAACTTTTCATTGAACTATGCCATGTCATCGCATTGCGGATGGCCTAAATTGGACGGTATATTGGAGCGTAGTCACATGAAGCTGGGATCGTTCCGGTACGGGGCCGAGGATCGGGATCGCAATTCGCTTGGCACCTAGAATTTGGTTCGATGGGAGGAAGGTTCATTCGGGATCGCTCCGGTACGATGTTCCAATAACTAATATATTTCTAAGGCTTTTAAAAATTCCTAACCTTTTTAATATAAAAATACTTTAATACTTATCAAATTTTCATAAATCATAACTAATAGTCATTTACATATTAAAATTTCTACGGTTTTTAATACTGCCAATAAATCAGACTCAGGTTAAAAAAAAAATCACATCACGATTTGGAAGGCCCCGATTCGGATCGTTGATTTTACTAATCCCGACTGAATCGTACCCGATTTGGGAACACGCTAACTGGATCGCAATTCGTGGCCTTTCTAGTGAATCATGTGACTATGGATTGGAGTGTAGAAGACATATCGGTAGAAAAAGTGTCTTCGTTCCGGATATGGCAAATTTTCGTGTTGTTTTTTACTGGAAAGATGGAAGCTAGTTGAATTGGAACTAGATAGTTTGATTTTAAAAAAGATTTGTGCCTGGATTGGTGAGACATTTATGTAGACAAAAATACTACTTGTTTTGTTATTGTTGCATTTATACACTAGTTATAATACCCGTGCACGCACGGGGTTTTTTTAAAAAAATTTAATTATATAGTACTCCCTCCGTCCCAATTTATAAGTCAATTTTCTTGTTTTTGGTTGTCCCAAAACACTTGTCCATTTTTCTATTTCAACCAATCAAATGACACTTTAGTGGAGAGAGAATATATTTGATTGGTGAATAAATTAGTTAGTGGGAATTTATTAAACTTTGTGCAAAGTCAAAGTGGACTTATAATTGGGACGGATGGAGTATTATTTTTAATAAACAGAAAATCTTATGTATATTTTAAAAAGTTAGAGCATCAACATGCGCGATAGTAAGAAAATAGTTAGCAAAAATTGAAAATATAACCGTGGCATCGACCTTGTATTAGATTCTTGAGCGTGTCTCCTTATAACGTATTGGGTCAAAGGTTCTTTGATCACATGAGTTTACACATAAATCAAATTTATTTTAAAATTTACGTTTACTATATAAACATATAAGAATTTACCCGTGAAAATTGTGATATAAGTACAACTAATAAGTGTGCATTAGTTTTTAATTATTTATTAACGTCAATTAATTTTTTGTAAAAATTTTATTGAATGAAAGATTTAACTTTATTTAGCTGACATAGATGTTAATGTTGAAGTTAATATTGTTGTTTAACTTTAACTATTGATATCATGTTGTACAAAATGTGCGAGTTTAGTAGCACATAATGAGAGTTGACGAAGTTAAAATATACTCCGTAAAGTTTTTTAATAATGTTTTTCCGGATATCCGTATATAAACTTTAAATAATAATTATATGAGTATTGAGTCGTTATAAGTATAATCGCGTATATTTATTTTAATATCAGAGTAACTCGTACTTAGCATTTGATATTTATATTACCGTTAATAATAATTTAACTGTATTTAATATTCAAACCCGTGTACGTATAGATTAAACTTTTAAATAGGATAAACATGAGTTCGTATTTATATTTAACGTACATAGTAAAAAGATATATATTAATAGATGAAAGTTTAAAACTAATATTTATTTTAAAAGTATTTAACGTATATTAAAACTAATTCGTACATTTATAAAATTTTGTAAGTTTAGTGGATGGAAGTCTCAAACCAATACTAATACTCATTTAATAGTAAACAAAGTTCATATTATAAAGTGTAGGGGGTATAAAGTGTAAGGGGTTATTTTTTTATTATATAAAGTTATCAAAAAATATGGAGATCTATAATTTTACACTTAACTCTATATAATATATTTAAAATTCAACCACTAAAGTTTTATTAATTACCTCCTCTTTTTTTAAGTTTTTATTTTCATAAATTCGACACATATATTTTTATATGTTTTTTTTCATCAATCAAATTCTCCACCAAATTTATTAAAGTTTCACCAAAATCAATTCAATTTTGACTTTTTATTGGCCAATCATATTCCTTGATTTCGCCTATGTGTCAAAATAAATCATTCTTATTGGTCCAATTTTTTTTCTCATAAGATTGTTCTCTCAAAAAAAGTCTGAAATGATGTAATTCTTTTATTATATAAAAGATTAAAGTTTGACCAAAATAAATTCAATTTTGACTTTTTATTGGTCAATCATATTGCTCGATTTCGCCTACGTGTCAAAATTGAGCTTTCCTATTGGTCCAATTTTTTATAGATCAAACTTTTAAATAGGATAACATGAGTTCTTATTTATATTTAACGTAAATAGTAAAAAGATATTTTAATAGATGAAAGTTTAAAACTAATATTTATTATAAAAGTATTTAACGTATATTAAACTAATTCGTACATTTATAAAATTTTGTAAGTTTAATGGATGGTAGTCTCAAACCAATATTAATACTCATGTAATTGTAAACAAAGTTCATATTATAAAGTGTAAGGGGTTATTTGTTTATTATCTAAAGTTATCAAAAAACATGGAGATTTATAATTTTACACTTAACTCTATATAATATATTTAAAATTAAAATTCAACCACTAATGTTTTATTAATTACCTCCTCTTTTTTTAAGTTTTTATTTTCATAAATTTGACACCTATATTTTTATGTGTTTTTTTTTCCTCAATCAAATTCTCCACCAAATTTATTAAAGTTTGACCAAATCAATTCAATTTTGACTTTTTATTGGCCAATCATATTGCTCGATTTCGCCTATGTGTCAAAATCGAGGATTCCTATTGGTCCAATTTTTTTTCCACTAAGATTGTTCTGTCAAAAAAACTCTGAAATGATGTAATTCTTTTATTATATAAATAAAAGATATACAGGACATTGTTGCATTTTTGTGCTTAAACATGCATGATATCAATCAGTCAATGTGATGAAGCCCTTTGCCAGCCTTAAATAATTAATTTGTGGGAAGAGTTTCTAATCTGATCAAGCCTTGTTAATCCTGAAAACGTACTTTCCGTTTGTTTCACTCGGGAACAAGATAGATATTGATGGTGATAATGGTGAGGCGCTAAGATGTTACGAGTAATAGTTAAATTAAACCAAGAATAATAAATAGAATCGGGGAGGAAATGTAAGTACTCATATGCAATTATACATTATGACACAATCCAACTCAATAAAATAGTGTTCGTGGAGACTAGATACATTATGGCACAATCCAACTCAATAAAATAGTGTTCGTGGAGACTAGTTTTAACACTTTTTTTATGTTGTGATGAAGCTATCTTCTTGATACATTAACGTGGCAGTGGCGAATGCATGACAACATAAATCTTCAGGTTGTGAATGTTCAGACTTAAGATTGTTCCAACGGCTTATTTAAAGGGTTGTACGTTGATAAAAGTTTCCATCTATATTTGGATGTGTTGGGGTAAGCTTGAAGGTCTTATTTATCATTTGTCCATATAATTTGGAAGATTTTTATATTATTTCATAGTTTAACTTTTACTCCATCGTTGATTTATATTGGCCTATTGTAAACTCTTATGGAGTACGTACTACAAGGTGTTAAAACTGATATTTCTATTTGTTTTTTGCTTTCCCAATTTATTTTCGATGTACTACACTCATCAAATTGAAGCTTTATGATCGAGGGTTTTGCTTATGTCAAATAATCGAAGATCAATGCACACCCATACTTAGGTAAATATTGAATTCTAGGATTGTACATTATGGCATAATGCTAACTTGCTAAAGAACTAACTAGTTACGATCTCAATCACTTAAAGCAAAAATGCATCAATGCTTATAGCAATCAAATGTAGACAAAGATGTATAATGAATTCATGAATATTTGGCTTAGAATAGATATACAGGTTACTTGAGGAAGATGAGTTACTAACTTAGATATACATGTTTGCAAATTAACTGATATACTATCTTGTTTGTAAACTCTCAGATGTTTTTCCAGTGAACATTATACATTTATACTTGTACTTTATGTGAGGAATATTAGATGCCTCATTATTTGGCGATTCGATGGTAATTATGTGACCAGTTTGCATGGCCCATAAAAGAACAAAAATGGGTTAAGACCAAAAGGTGTATATTGGTCATAATACTTGATCAGGTAGGTTGGGCCTAATCCAATGCCTGAAGCTAGTTTGCAAATGTGAAAGTGACATATTGTTGACATGCTGAAAATTTTATTTTGGCTTCTCTTTAGGGGTGTTATTCGGTTCGGTTTTTGGGTTATTCGGTTAATTCGGTTAAAAATTTTTTTAGGGTCAAACCGTGAACCAAACCAAACCGAATTAAAATTCGGTTTTCGGTTCGGTTTGGTTGAATTCTAGTTCGGTTTGCTTCGGTTCGGTTTTCGGTTTTATTTAAAAATATATATATATATATATATATACAAATATATTTAGCAAAAAAAGTTATTTCAAATATAAAAATTATAATTTAATATTAGGATAAAATTTTATTGTTATTTATATAAATGTAAATATAAATATAAATACAAATATAACATTTTATTGATCTTTTTATATATATAAATATATAAAAAAATATATAATTTTATATGAATTCGGTTTTCGGTTCGGTTTTCGGTTTTGATTACTAAAACCATAACCAAACCGAGAACCTAATTAAAAGTTCGGTTTGGTTCGGTTTTGGTAAATTCGGTTTGGTTATTAGTTCGGTTCGGTTCGGTTCGATTTCGGTTTTCAGTTTATTCGGATTTTTCGGTTTTTCTGCTCACCCCTACTTCTCTTTGGTCTACAATTTTTATTTTATTTTTGGTCAAATTCTATAACTCGTTTTCAAATATTTATTTAAATGCGGCCTTAATCGACCCTTGCTTTTCTTCAAGACGTCTACATCAATTTTAAAATTCTGACCTTTAATATTTTTCAAGGTCGCTATTGACATTAAAAAGAGCTATTAACTATAAATACTATAGCAGGAGAAATAGGTTTCCGTGCTGGCATAAACAATTAATTTCCGAATGAAATATTGTATCATAGGCGGACGAAATTGGGTTCCGTGATAAACAATTGATTTTACAATTAGGAAAGGAAGCGAATGCGCTGGCAAGTTAAGATTGGTGCCACAAAGTCTCCACACCATAAGTCCACACACACATGATCAAAACCATTTATACCAGAAATAAAAAAGAAGTGCTCCTATTGGTCTCCACACCATAAGCCCCATGCGCTCGCACACACATGATCAAAAAAAAAAAAAAAAAAAAAAAAAAAAAAAAAAAAAAAAAAAAAACAACTTACAAAACACACCCTGAACTTCTTAATATATATAGTTTTTAAATAAAGAATTTTTCAAATGCACCTTTAACTTAACAAGTGACTTTAAAAATTATCATAAATTTTTATAAAACTACAAGGGTCAAATTAGCCTCGCCGCAACACACTGGTGTCCGACACAATATTTATTCCAAAAAAAGTCGTGGTACGACAAATACAAATATAGCTTTACACAACATTTATTTCAAACAAATACAAAACCTGTCGGCAAAAAACATACCACGATCTCGTAACAAGAAGCTCCTATCGCAAAAAATTCCCGAAAATTGCCGCTGCAACGCAGCGGTAGCCTTCCTACTTGTTGACAATTAAAGGCAAACATTAAATAATGCCCGATACATAAAATTTAGTCAATATAATAATTAAATTCTCTTGTAGTAACTTATTATTCAAGTAGGGTGTAATGGTTACCCGTCACCCGATTATCACATCCATGTTAGCGTTACATCAACTTTTTAACACATCATTTTACCATTAATTTTAGAGGTGTAGTGGTCATCATTCATTGAAACACTTAAAAATTGCATCACTTAATACAAACATACTTCACACACAAACTTACAACACAAAAACGTTTTCATTAGGTTGTTCAATGTTATAAATAATTGATGCGTGGCATGGCGGCATGGCCAAGCCTCAAGCCTTATAAGCTATGACGAAGCTATAGGTATAAGGTGTCGTTTGGTTTGTTGTTCGGAATGATAATTGGTATGGATCTGATATAGGGATTGAATAGGAATGACTATAAGTTGAGGTATCAATCTCATAAATGTTGTTTGGTAGGATAATTAGATAAAAGTGTAGTGTAAATTATGTGAGGGGAAGTGATGGGCCCGGGAATGAAACAATTATATAATACCCTTTTGGTGACTATCAAGTATGGAATATATTTGTATATCATTCCTACTTTTGATAGTCATTCCGGGATACCAAACACTTTGAATCGAAATGATAATTATTCTTCCATTCCGATTGGGGATACCAAACGCTCTATTTAAATACCCAATTCACCATCAAATTTTCTAGTGGTAAGATTTTTGGTTTTCTTAAACTAGGTCGAGGATTAAAACCTCGTTAAATGTGTATATTTAGAGATGGTCAAGGAATAGTTAGAAACAATCCCAGAATTAACATAGCAAGACCACGTATATGTGAGTTAAAAAGGCCTACCTTCCCAGATAACGTGAAAAGGGAAAACCTTATCTCTTTTCCGTTTATTGTTGATACAATCTCTTAATTTATTTCATTCAAGTGGTCATTAGTTAAGCAAAGTAAAACCATGTTAACTCATATTATAGTTTGGGTGCTATAGATGCTGGTATACCTTTTATCCTTGACAAATTTATCAATGTAGCAAGTAATTTAATGGTATTTAAGTAAACTAAAATTATAGCACAAGCTGTGCAATGTTATAAGGCTAGATTGTGCCCTATAACACAAGCCGCCTCATGGTTTCACTCCGCACCTCACCTCAAGCCATAGCATCTCGCGCCAAAATTGGCAGCCAAGTTATCAGTCAATTTATTTTTTATTTTTATTTTCATTTTTATATTTTTGACGTGTTTATTTGTGTTTTATTGAGTTAAGTGTGGGACATGAGGTGTTCTATAAATTGAGTGATGAAAAGAGTACTTTTTAGTTACTCCGTAATTTATAAGTTTTGTGTTATAAAGAAAAAAAAATATGCTTAAGTGAAAGATTGTTTGTTATAACACAACCTTAGGGGGGTGGCAACCTTTTCGGTTTGGGCAAGCGGCAAAGGATGCCGATCGGCATCATGGAAAACCACTCACGCGGTATGACAACTTCGGCAAGCAAATCGGTAATCCATACCGAATCAGCATGGCATTGTTCCAAAAGAAATATGACCGTTGCAAATTTAATACACTAGTGATTACATGATTACCACTAAAAAATGAAAGTGATGTATGGTGAATCATGAAATGTGTTGGCAATATTTTATTGGTTAATTTTGCATTATGTTGAAGTATGGTGTGGCATGGTTGCCACCCCTTATAACTCCCGTCACACCGTGCGGAATAAGTAATAATTTTAGTCACCATGTTGTAATAATAAAAAGCTCGATACAGAGATATCGACACGTAAAAATCTAATGTCACAACACTCAAATAAATAAATTATGACATAAAATCCACATAACCAAAAACGTCAAAAAAATCCTTAAAAAATACGCAACCATGTCAGTAAATGGGAATATTACCAAAACAAATGTCGTAAAATCCATACCTTTTTAATAGCGACACTTTTACAGTATCTTGTGCCCAAAGTCTACTAAAAAACCATATGCGCCCACAATATATATATAAAGATCATCACATCTTTACACAAAAACAATTCTAACCCACAATTTCATTACACAAATCTTGCAAAACCCTTTTTTCAAAAATGTCTGATTCAATCTTTTCTGCTATTGCCAAAGCTCCTGAAGATCCTATTTTGGGGGTATACTTTTTGATCATCTTTGTTTTTGTAATTTTTTTAAGTTGAAAGTTGATATATTTAGATATATGCATGTGTTTGTTATTGATGGAAGTGTATTTAGGATATGGGATCATGTTTATATGATCATAGTTTTGGGTTTTTGAAGTTATGATCATGTTGGTTATTTAGTTTTTTGTTTATTGTTTTTGAGGTTGGGTATATGGGTTTTAAGGGTTTTGTACTATGATCATATATGAAACTGATTTGATGTACTTTTACTGATCCAACTTTAGATTTAGAGATAAGCCCAGTTTTTTTTTTTTTTTTTTTTTTATTTTGGGGGGGGGGGGGTGTTAATCTAATGAACCCGGGGACGGAACCGGAGTGGGTCCCGTGTGGTCCCGGGACACCCATGAAGTTTTGCGATGTAGTGTTGATTTTTGGTAAAACCACCACCCGGTCAATAAAAATTGTGTTTCTAGTTTTGTATATTTTTTTTGTAAGTGCACTTGGTCAATATTTCCGTCCCTGAATGAACCTAATGGTTTATGTCAATTATAAGCGTCTATGCAACTTGTATATTAAGGGGATGTTTGTTTAAGCTTATTTTTTGGACTTATGAGCTTAAACTTGAACCTATGGCTTATTTGTGTTAATAACCTCAAAGCCCAAAAATTTGAGCTTATTTGCTTTTCCAAAGTTAAATAAACTCATAAGTCCAAAAAGTTAGCTTTAACAATAAGCTTAAGATGAGAATTTGACAATTGTAGTGCGTATATTAATCTTGTGAATATGATGGTAGTATGTGATATATATATATATATATATATATATATCTGATTTTGTCCATTCATCTGAAATTGGGTATTTTTAGTGATCCAGTTGACATCTTCACACAAATCCGGTTTTGGGTTTTTCTGTCCTGTGTAATGATGACAGTACGCGAAAGCGAAATATTGTACTTCTATCTATTGTCTTGAGATTGGGTATTTTGGTTGATAAGGTTTTTGCATAATATCCATGTCATTAGTTTGATGTATTTTAGTGATCAAGGTGTAACTTAATCACTAACCTGGTTTAAGGGTTAATAATCTTGTGAATATGACGATACTAAACCAAATACACCGGTTGTTATCCATTAAAATAATATTGAAGATTTGGGTTTTGTGAGGTTTTATATTGTACATTTGTAATTATTCATGAAGTTGATTTGATGATAGGGGCATCTGTTTTTTGTTTTCTTGTGTGAATACTAAATACAAGTTTTTGTCTTTGTTATGATGAAACAAAAAACAGGTTACTGTTGCTTATAACAAAGATTCGCACCCATCAAAATTGAATTTGGGTGTCGGTGCTTATCGAACTGAGGTAATTAATCTTAGTTTTTACTTGATTAAATATAATTATGCATATCAAAATTAACTCATTATAAATTCCATTTGTTGTTGCAATTAATAGGAAGGAAAACCACTTGTTCTCAATGTTGTAAGGCAGGCAGAACAAAAGCTTGTTAATGACCCGTAAGTATACTTATTCTCGTACATAATATATTAGTTTTGCTGTTACTCAATGCTAAAGTTTTCGACTTGTATGTGCATTAGGGCTCGTGTTAAGGAGTATCTTCCCATTGTTGGACTTGCAGATTTCAACAAAGGTAGCGCAAAGCTCATTTTTGGCGCTGATAGGTAACAATTTACTAAACCATGATGCCTCAAATTACTTTTAACACTTATTATTTAATAATTAATGACCTGATTGATATTTTCTTGGGTAAAAATAGCCCTGCTATTCAAGAGAATCGAGTCGCTACTGTGCAATGCTTGTCTGGTACTGGTTCACTTAGGGTCGGTGGAGAGTTTCTCGCAAGGCACTATCATGAAGTAAGCAAACCTAATCCTTTATCTTTGATTAACTCTTATTTCATTTACAAAACGATAGGAAACATCATGATTCAATCACCTTGTTTTTCAGAAAACGGTGTACATTCCATCTCCAACATGGGGAAACCATCCAAAGATCTTTACCCTGGCAGGATTGTCAGTGAAGACATACCGCTACTATGATCCCTCCACCCGTGGGCTTGACTTCCAAGGTATAGAAATAACATTAGTGTTTGTTATGACATATGTATACATGCTCTTATTTTTTGGGTTAGATTATATATTAAATTGATGGCATATGTGAATGTACAAATAGGCCTTTTGGAGGATTTGGGTAATGCCCCATCAGGAGCAATAGTACTTCTTCACGCATGTGCTCACAACCCAACTGGGGTCGATCCAACCGTTGAGCAGTGGGAGGAGATCAGGAAGTTAATGAGATCGAAAGCATTGTTGCCATTTTTTGACAGTGCGTATCAGGTACATAAAAGTTCTGAATCTCGAGCTCTTTTTCGCTATTTCATGTATCTATAGTTGTGAAGCAGTAAGAAAAAACTTTATTTTATTTCTTCGTGTTCCAGGGTTTTGCTAGTGGCAGCCTTGATGCAGATGCACAAGCTGTCCGCATGTTTGTAGCTGATGGTGGCGAATGCTTTGCAGCTCAGAGTTATGCTAAAAACATGGGACTTTATGCTGAACGTGTTGGAGCCCTTAGCATTGTAAGCATAATTTATTTCTTTCTAAACTAATTAGTGCTATCTAAATAATCAAGTTTTGATAACCTTTTATCTGTTTAAATCTGATTATATCGACCAATGTAACTGATTTTGCTGATTTAACAGGTTTGCAAATCCGCAGATGTTGCAAGCAGAGTAGAAAGCCAACTTAAACTCGTTATCAGGCCAATGTATTCCAGCCCACCTCTTCATGGTGCATCTATTGTTGCTACTATACTCAAAGACAGGTACCCGTGATTCTTAAAACACGCAAAAATAAGCTGTCTTAATTGGGTATTAATTTCTGAACTTTTTATAAGATGGTACATTAATTAATAATAAAACGTCTTTTTTGTACAGTAATCTGTACAATGAGTGGACAGTTGAGCTGAAAGCAATGGCTGATCGGATTATCAGCATGCGCAAGCAACTATTAGAGGCCTTGATAGCAAAAGGTAATACTACTATGCTGGTATTTTTTTAATAAAAAAGTAATACTTTATTGTGTTGTGTATGCTAATCTTGTGATCGGTTTCACATGTGACAGGAACACCTGGTGACTGGACTCACATTATAAAGCAAATCGGGATGTTCACGTTCACAGGCCTAAATGCTGAACAAGTTGCTTTCATGACTAAAGAATATCATGTCTACATGACTTCTGACGGGTAAGCATTTATCAAATAAAAATATCTATCTAAACCAAAATGTCATGATATTGCTATTTTGTTTATTTAAAGATTATAATTTGTATAATTTACCGTTGTGCAGGAGGATAAGCATGGCGGGTCTCAGTACAAGGACCATCCCTCATCTTGCAGAAGCTATGCATGCTGCTGTTACACGTATGTCAAGAATATAGATGAGTTATCTAGGTTGTGTTGTTACCCGTATGTCATAAATCAACTGCTGTCAATCATCTTTTGTGTTTGGCACCATATTTTGTTTTAAGTTCAAATAAATGTCTTCTCGGATTATCTTTAAACCGGCATGTTTACGCATGATGTGGAAGTTAATTCACATTATATAAATGAGTTCTCTTGGTTGTTTTTAATTCTATTGTTGTAACAAAAGAGCTATCACATCACAATTGCTATTCAGTATTCGCTACACAAAAAGTAGTATTCATATTAGAAAAAATCATATACAGATCTGTTAGGAAGAGTAGGACTATATTTACATAATCTTACTATTTCTAGTTTCGATCTCAATTAATGACGGGTTGTCGGGCTTCTTAATTTGTAAGCTTCTAATTTTTCCATATATGAGTTTTTCGTTCTTGCTAAAATCTTGGCTGATTTGCTTGTATACTTTTCGGTCTCTTTATCTTCAGAGTTAGGACTAGAACTAGTTTCATGCTCGACACTCCACCCCATAAAATCTGACAGTGTCATCGATGAAGGTGATCCTGTAGGAGTTTGACCTGGTGTGTGACCTGATATTTTTTGACTATTAGATTCTTCCAACGGTACTCGTGATGACATTGTCCTCTTTTTTGCTAGCAATGATGGGTCTTGTGCCACATTGTCCGCATAGAGTACATCCTCAATGCGGTTCATCACTGCACTTGCTAAACTCTCCAACACCCGTGAATAGCTTTCCAAGACAGCGTGACCAACATCCTACGGAGGTCAGAGAATAGATAATAAATGTACCCTTTTAGTTAGAGGTTAAACTTACAGTATGTGCAGATCCTATTGGTTCTGGTCAAAACAGGCCAAATTGGGTTTGGTTAACCAAAAATTTCTTATCTTTTTAGTCAAGCTTAAATTTTGATTTCTTATCTTTAACCAAAAAGTTTCATGCAGTCATATCTTTTTTGTTTGACCCGTTTAAGATAAAGTAGAACATAGATTGACCCATTATTAGTAATTGAACAAGAAAAAGAGAAGAAAGTATAAAAGTTCACAGAAAAGTTTCATACTTTATTGGACGCTATTTTGCTAATTTCTAGTGATGATTGAGGAAGTCCCGGAAATTGCTGTTTTAAGAGGAGTAAAATGGTTTCCGCTCTTTCTTCAAAGAGCTCTCTTTTCTCCAAACTTATAGACGAGCTCCAAGAGGATTTCGAGTCCTTTTGATGCATCTTTCTCTTCCATATAACAATAGAGGCTTCAATTTTGTTCTTAAGATCGAGAACGTTTATATCTGATGAGAGATCCATGGTTGACAGAAACTGCCCTGGGTCAAAAAACTCCACTGTAATATTCTTATAGATCGCGTCTCCAAGGCTCTCTCTACCATTCTGTCGTGTTTAGCAAATTAGAGCAGTTAGACATTCTGATACACATACACATAAGGCCATAAGCAGATGTCGTAAAACAAGTAGGTTTGATAATATGTCAGAATGGGTAACGCTCATGAGTAGTTGAAAACAGTCAGTCGGGATAGGACCAGGCCGCCTGTAAAGATTGGGTTAATATACCTTAGGAAGATTTTCGATATAGTTTTCGGGGATCTCCATTTCTGCAAGGATTTCCGCATTGATAGCCATGGAGGCTTTAAGAACTTGATTGACACAATCTTTTTGATATTGCATCCATTTTCTTGACTCTTCAGATAGTCCTTCGGGAGGAACTTTAACCGTTGGTAGCCACCATTTGTCGCTTCTTTGAACACCTTTTTCTGATTCATCTGCATCCTTAGACACATACCAGAACTGATTCTGATTCCTGAAATTGTCTAGACAACCCTGGATCATATATTCATATGATCATCTCGTTTTATACAAAAGTAGGCAAAAAATTGTTAAAAAGGAGCCGGGAATTGAGTTATTACAATGAGCATCGCGTCTAGCTTCTTTAAAGCAGGAATGTTCATCCGTAGGTCGCCTCTTTGTTTTGTCTTCATAACCTACAAGAACATCAGTCCAACATTTGGGTTGAGATTTAAAATATAAATTAAGAGGGTGTTTGAATGTGAGTTTTAGTAGGTTTCAAATATGCATAATACCTCCATATTTGACCCGTCTTTTGACATTTGTTGAGATGGAACGAATTCAACGATGTAATCAGTCACAGATAAAAGCCAGCCAACTTCTCTTCTCCATCTTTTTTTCCTATCTTCCGCCATTGGAGCAAGTTTATGTTGCTCTCCGAATGCAGAAGCTGCATATTTCCAAAAACACCAAAAAGAACAATCAAACACCATCATATTAACAAACTTTTTATATAAACAAGATTGGCATTAAGATTAACATTACCGGCAAGATTTGTAATGGCATTTGACAAAGCCAAAGCAGATGAAACACCTTTCCCGCCACCAGACATATCTTCTCCTAAAAGAAGCTTAGCAAACCTTTCTTTCATTTGCTCCAACTCTACACAAGCAACAAATATATGTATTCGTCCCAAACATTTGTGCTTTCAAACATGGAAATTATCAAAAAAATTACCGGCACGCTTTCTCTTAATGAGAGAAACAGGATCATTGCCATTTACGATAGTTTCTTGTTCATCCGTCGACGTCATGTTTGTTTCCTCCTGGCGACTTCCTAAAATGTTGCTGATTGATTCTTAATTTCTTATGTTTTCTGCATTTGCAATAAAGATTTACAAGAACCCATGGAATGAGAAAAAGTTCTTAAAAAAATGACCATGAAAATAAATAGGAAATATGAGTAAAGCTCAATTTTCTTACACCTAATTGAGAGGTTAAAAAGAATTTGATTTGGGTAATTCCTAAGAGATTAGTTTGATTGGTTTTTGTGTATATTTGTTTGTTTGAATTTTCTAATCTAGTTTTAGTTTCCATTGTTGTTGGTGTTTTTGAGCTTAAGAAGAACGTGGGGTTAGGGATGGCAACGGGGCGGGGAATGTCGGGGATTATACTTACCATCCCCATCCCCGTTTTACACTCTCCATCCCCATCCCCGTCCCCATCCCCATCGGGGAATTACTTTACATCCCCATCCCCATCCCCAATGGGGATCGGGGATCCCCGCGGGGATTCGGGGATTCTCCACCCTTATGAAATAACATAAAAATTTCACAAACTTGTCGAAAATATAAAGAATTTTGACTCATAAAGTACCTCAACAAACGTACATCACGCATAGTTATATTAATTACAATTTCAATTCAACTTAAAAGCGTCGTAAACATTGTAACATCAAATATAATATAAAAACAATATGTCTCATATATTGTGTATTCGAACAAATAGTTAAGTAATATGTAATTGGTACTTTACTTTTAAATCTAAATGTGTTTGATCCTATAAATATCGCATATTCATATAACCATACATGTCGATACTCATAAACATATGTACATGTACATATACAAGTTAATCGAGTATTGATAAAACATATAAATTTTAAATAATTATACACTAGAAAGATCGGGGTCGGGGCCGGGTTCGGGGATTTATGTTATCCCCATCCCCGCCCCATCCCCGGTTTAATATTTCATGGGATTCCCCATCCCCGTCCCCATCCCCGGTCAACTCGGGGATTCCCCAGTCAAATCGGATTTGGGGATCGGGTCTCCATCGGGTACGGATTTTTTTGCCATCCCTACGTGGGGTGCATGTTTTTTTCCTAAATGGTGGACAAAGTTTGACATTAAAGAGGGGTTAAAGTAGTCAATTCTGAAATTTAAGGGGTTTAAGTTGGCTATAAGGGAGTTATGAGACGCTAGTAATGAAATTTCCAGTTGTGTTGGCTATGGATGGTCGACCTCACGGTCGGTCACCATCCCAAACACGCCCCCAAATCGAATGACTTGGTCGTTCACTTGACCGAGCGGTTTGCATTTGTTTACGTGTGAGCAAGTTTGTTTTTTTTTTTTTTCTTTTTTTTTAGGTATTTTTTGTTGAGTGTGGTATGTTTTTTGTGGCGACCGCGATCGTCTTATTACATTAACTTGGTTATTAAGAAGGTTGTGTTGAGTTGGCACTAATGTGGCAGTGATAACTGCGTCATCCTCAATCACCATTACTACCAGGCTTAAGACAATCAAAATTGGAAAAAGTACAAATTATTTTTAGTTTTGAGAAAGTTGATTAGTATGTGCAAATTTGCTACCTTGTTGAAGATAGACAAATGTTTACAACATGCTAAATCGTTTATGAGATCATCATAATGAAGTGAATAAAGTGATGTATTCGTTTTAAGGATGTGATATTTCGCAACTAATGTTTTAAAGTTAATTTTGCCTAGTGTGAACATAATTTACACGTGTTCCAGGTTCAGTCACCATAAAACTTATTACAAAAACTTTTACGTGGGATGGATCAGTTGGTTAGGTCACCATGAGCAGCCGTTAAATGAACTAGATGTACCTCTTACACGATGGGACTTGACGGTCGGGCATGGGCTAGTTCGGTTTGCCAAATGGTTAAACGTTTTTGCAAGGCCGTTGCGGTTTGAAACTCATAGGTAACACCATTTATGGGATGTTTGGGTTTTTAGATGATATATTAGTAACGCCAAGCTCGGTTTCTGAGCTTAGGGTTCATTAGGATTTTAGGTCATTTACATTATAAATAATCGATCAATAAAACATAGCACTTCGGGATTTCATTGTTTAAAATGGTACAAAGTGGGTCTAATTCTCAGACCTAAGTGGCTACGTTGAGCCGACCCTTCTAAACCACCCGTCAGACCGTAGCTGCTATCATTATCCGAAGAAAAAAAAAAAAAAAAAAAATGGCAATCAGTCGACCTCTACAAAGTATATTTTCCTTGCTGCTACCTTGCTTGCTAGCTTGTTGTATCTACCCGAGTGACATCCATGCACGTTTGAAACCTCACGTCAACATTCCACTATATTGTTTATCATAAACCTTTAACGAGAATAAACAAACCTCGTCCTTAATTGTCGTCTATCTCCTACCCAGAAAAAATGCTCTTGCCGTATCTTTTGATAAATAAAAACACTAGAAAACCTTTTGCTTGTTTGGTTTTTCTTTGTTCGTTTTGCTTTCGTTATCGGAGTTTGAAGATTTGTCTTCGCTTTCTGTTGCTGTTGGATTTTTTCATCAAAAATTTATGTTTGGTTTAAATACTTTTGCTTTTATTGCTTGTTTATACTTTTGCTGTTGTTGTTTGAAGATTTGACTCTGCGTGTTGTCGAATGTCTTCATTAACAATTTATTACAGTATTACTTTAGTGTTTTTATTTTTCTAATTCAATTGATATATTAGTTAGCCCAAGTCAGGTTTGTGGGTTTAGTGTTCTTTATGATTTTAGGTCATTTACATTATAAATAGTCGATCGATAAAACATAACACTCGGGGCTTAATCATTCGACACGGGTTACCTTATTTGGTACACATTAAAAGTTTTCTGAAAGCCCACTAAAAAAAATAATAGGACCCTTTTAAAAGTTTAATACAAAAAGTTGTTGAGTCAACATAGCGTGAAGAATGGAGACCAGGTTGGATTATCTTTTATTATGTTCAATAAATTATCGACGTAAGACTGTATACACTCAAATAATTTAAAGCATAACGTGTAATTTACTTTTTCGAAATTAAACAAGTATTTCATGGTGATAAAAAGGGGTGTAATTGCCCAATGAATTATTGTCCCTTTTGCCTTTTTACTTTCGTGAAAAGTATGATTTGAATCAAGTCGTTAAAGCTTAGTTAAAATGAAATAGACGTTTAGACTTTAAACCACCTAATCTAGGGAAAGCAACACATAAGTCGCGATTCTAAGAAAATGTCACTGAAAGTCGTTATTTACTTTCGGATTATGTAACCACCAAGGTGATTTATTGATTAGGTTCGAAATTCATGGTCGTTAAGATTCCGATTTTAATACTAGGATATTAGGATTTTACGATTTAAAAAAAATAACAATAAAAAATAAAGGGAAAATTGTCTAAAAATACCAATGTTGCAAAAATCGTGAATCGGTAGTCGGGCGGTCGACCACCCTACAGCGATTAATCGATCAAGGCGGGATTAATCGGATTAGCATTTCCTGCAAGTTTTGGGTATTTCTAGAGTGCAAACTAAAGATCTTAACTGATTCCAAGCCTACTATATTTTCAAACATCAATAAAAGACTCCAATTCTGATTATGAGACCCATTGTGCGTTATAAGTGAAATAAACGATCCTCAAATTAAGAAGAATGCCTAAATTTTTATTCTTTTAAAGTTGACCGATTCGGCAGATTTTTGCCGATTCGGTCAATTTTTGACCGATTCGGCCGATTTTTGACCGATTCGGCCGATTTTTGACTGATTAGTGGCCGATTTTTTGTCTTGGCCAATTTTTTCACCGATTTTCAAAAATCAACAAGGTGTATGGCCGATTACCGATTAATCGGCCGATTTGGCCGATTTTTGCAACATTGAAAAATACATCGAACTTGCCACTTTTTACTATTGTATGCATCGAACTTTTTTTTTCCTATTGTATGCACAAACTTTCTTAATCTTCCTATTGTAGCCATATATTTTCTTAATCTTCTTATTGTAACCATAAATCTGACGTTGCATGGTGATAATTAGATAAATTTACATAAATCGTCCCTGTGGCTCTAAACAATTGCACCTTTCGTCCTTGAGTCAATTACATAAAAGGTCCCTGTGGTTCTAAAATTTTCACTCGTCGTCCTTGTGGATTTAATCAAGTTAAAATCAAACTTTAAATTAAAATAAAAAAATAAATAATAATAATAATAATAATAATAATAATAATAATAATAATAAGATAAACAATAATAATAATAATAATAATAATAATAATAATAATTATTATTATTATTATTATTATTATTTTTATTATAATAATAATAATAATAATAATAATAATAATAATAATAATAATAATAATAATAATAATAATAATAATAATAATAATAATAATAATAATAATAATAATAGCAAACTTAAAATCTTATAAGATCCCTATCTTGACCATAGGATCTTAAGATCTGATCAGATCCAATCTTAATTTTCTCGAATCGCAAACTAAAAAACTACAAAGTAATCGATTATGTTTTATACTAGAATATAAAAAACAACATGTTAATCTTCTTAAACATTCCATAATCAAAATTCACAACAACATTTTTATTAAACATTCATATAATTTTGTGTTTATAATATATATTTGTAGATTTGATTAATAGTATAAAGATTATTAAGAAAATGACATTATAGTAGGATCTTAGGATCCCGATCTGATCTTACGATTTTGATTTTGAAAAAACGAAAATGATCATGAGTAGGCAGGGACAGAACTTAGAAGGGCTGAGAGGGGTTGTAGCCCCCTAAATTTTTGACCCTATGTTCATTTTATACCCTTTTATATATGGTTTTAGTCATTTTTAATACAAAATTTTTAGCATAATATATATCGGCTCCCTTAAAATAAATATTTTTCAAGTTGTCTTCTCCACCAACAATGTTCAAGTTCCGTTTCAATGAGTAGGATTGAGGTCTTGGCAACCTTGCATATATCAAATGCCGTCAGATAAACTTTCTGCATCTTAGTCAAAGACTTATCTTTTCCGCGTCATGTACAAGAGTTTGGTTCTATATAGTATAAAAGTTCAACGTATATATGCTCGAATAAGGTTCTAAAATACTAAAAATATACTTATGGAATATAAATAACACAATTTGTTATATTTTGTTAAATGGTTTTTGGTGAAACAACTGCGTGTGGGCCCAAGCAACGAATCAAAACATAGATTTGATATATTAGCGTCGGTGAGTAGGGGCCGTTATTAAAAGGTAGAGTATCAATTTCATACAAATTCTATTTTTTAATGGCCCAAATGGGACCCCACCAATAGTATTTTCATTTATTTATCTAACCCAACTACACATATAATTACTGACTTATGGCCCATTGGCCCATGCCAAATATGCCATATTACTTGACTTAGAATGTGATAATAACTTTTGTCTATTGGTTTTGAAATTTGAAATTACATAGGACATACTACATAGTACAATGTTGTACAATATTACTAACTATAAACGAAACGTCATAAAGATATATGAATATCGAAAGAGTAATCGATAAATTTTTGAAACTAGTTATCATGGGAGCAATGTTGTTCGGAAGTATGAGTATGCGAGAAAGGAACGAAACTAAAAAGCAAAAAGCATAACAAACGAGACCATGAAACAAGTCTATAAATGTTATTGTCATGTCATGTTTGATTCATGTGTATTAACAAGGGTTGTCACAACTGCGCTTCGTTGCGAGTGCTTATAATTTTTATCTGACACAAAAGTTATGGTTATCTGGGATATAAGTTTCTTTGCCATATAGCTTTTTGATAAGGAGTTGAAGTATTTTTAGTTACTCAATATTTGTTGAGGTTATTAGTATGTGCAAATGGTTTATGGTTATTAATCAATTGCTTACTCTTTTTTCTTTCACAAGCATAGTTGTTAATCCGTAGTGAATATTTATAAATACTACTTTTACAATCTTACAATATTTATTCAAAAGTATAAATAATAGTAAATGTGTAACTTTGGAATTAAAGATACTACAAACAAAAAGTATAACTTGTAGATGTTTAGAGGCTAAATTATAAATTTATAAATAAATAAAATACAAACCAAAATGTAAAGAGATATGAACTTGTGAGTTGTGACCGTCCCTTTAAATTGCAAATGCTTTACCACTAAGCAAAAACTAATTGTGCATACAATTACATCTTCTATACTTATATAGACAAATTACCTATATACTTTATGAATAGTAAACTTTGGTCCAAGATTGTATATTTATAGTAATAAAATTAGTTTTGAATTGACCGTGATAACTAAGCAAAAACTTATGGTTGTGGAAATGTGGTCCACTTACTTACGGATCAATAATGAGTCACACGTTTGTTCAAACCACAAATTATACATAAGTTAAGTCGTATCCACCATTTGAGTCAAACTAGTCTGCAAAATAAATTTATGTTTGATCTTTCTTTATTTAAGGGTTATATTCTAGTCATTTTTGGTTATCTCCAAACTATTTATACCACCATGCAATACACATGTAACCTAGTCTATCACTAGCTGGTACGTATCTAAAGTATAAGGCAATGCAACCAGGGGCGGAGCCAAATATTATTTTGGTCGAGATGACACATTTTAATAAATTTTAGAAACTACACTATAAATTAATACTTAAGAGAGAAAAATTACGAAATAAAACTAAAGAAAAACAAAATACAATACGAGGTAACCAAACTTCTAAACAAGACAATTAAATATATTGGGTCCCTAGGAACAAATGCATCACAAAATACATAGCTTCTAAAAGTTACTCACTTTATTTTAAAATAATTTTTGTCTTACAATTGAAAAAAACACAATTTAAGAAAAATATAATTAAAAAAAATTAAAATAATAGTTTTGTTTTTAGCTAATTAAATAATATCTTTTTTGAAATATGTAATAATAATTTTACTTAAAGGTAATATCGTAAATTTGATCAAACTTTCTTATATTTTTTAATAATGAACAATTAAATTGAAACATTAAAAAAGTAATAATAAAATAAAATAAAAAATTAACTATTGATTTGAGACATAATGAAAATCGACTTTGAAACCTCTTATTCCAAACCCTTGATGCTAAATTACTCGTATAGGTAATTCGTTCTTCAATTCCATTTAAACGTTGTCTAGTAAAGAAATACAAGTACTTGATTAACTTGTATAGGTAATTCGTTCTTCATATTAATTTCAATTCAAATATGGCATTGATTAACTTGGCCGTGTTCCCTTTAGCATAAACTCATTGTTGAGCTAGATGTTATTAACTACTTTATTATTTAAATTTGAAGTTAGTTAGAAACTTTATGTACTCATCTATACAAATTGATGTTTGTGTGAGAATTGTTAAAACATTTTTCTTTTCTTTTTTAACAGCATTTTTTTCACCTATATCACCTATCTCACAAATGGCTTCAGCAAAACTTGAACCGACAACCTTTAGGTTGGTGGGTAACTCACATACCACTAAATCAAAGGTCTTGGGTAAATTGTTAAGACAACTATTTTATAAAGAAATATTGCTTGAATTTTTATGTGAGAATTTAAGTTTGAAAGGGTATTTTAATTAAACATTACTCATTTTTAATTTTTAAGGAAAAAAAAAAAAAAAAAAAAAAACATGATTTATATGTAATATAGATATATAACTTTAGCAACGAACAACAAAAACATAACCTTAAAATGAACCTTAAGCCCGCAATGGGGCATGGGCTTTAACCCTAGTCATCTAACACTCTCTCGCAGTTTGAACGCACAAAATAGATAAAATCTTGAAATCGTCATTGTTTGCTTCGTACTTTTTGTTTATTTGTATAGTGGTAAAGTTGTATCCGGCGGCAAAATTGTATTCTACTTGGCAAGTTTTTGGATTTTTTTTTTTTTTTTTTTTTTTTTTTTTTTATGTCATAGTTTGCTTTGCCTTAGGTAGGAACATCAATTTTGTGATAAACTATTCTCGAAAACAACAATCATCCATGGTGTTAAAATAAAGAGTTTTGTTGATGAGACAATAGTCACAATACTAGTTGCTTTATGACTAAATGCCTAAATCAACATTGACGGCTAGGGTTTTATTGATTAAATAAATAGTATTAATTGTGTTTTGTGTGATTAAATAAGAAGATTAAGGGTGTTATAATAAACATGAACCTTTAGATAAGCAACCACAATCTTAAATTTAATGGATTCAAACATACAATTAAACTTGATCCACTAACCTAATTATCTACTAGTAATACATTGTACTGCAAAATGAGAAATATATATTTCTATTTTAAAAAGGAAGATCAACAACGAAACTAGAACCATTAATGTTTTACTTGTATTAGTAACAAAATATTAAAAGTTATCATAACTAAAAAAATGAAATAATGAAAAGAAATTTTTGCCAATATATCTAAAAGTAGTTGGTAGAACTACTAGTCAAACATGGATTTAAGTTTTTGTATTTTTCCTTCTGTTTTCTAATCTTATTAGAGACACAAAAGTTCATTTTTGATGTCACATTAAATAAATAATAAAGTCGTATTCATATTTGTAATTATCTTGTACATAAGGTATGTTCACGATTATTATGACATTATTATTATTATTATTATTTTAAGTTACTTAAAATATATAATTTTGTTTAGAGAACTTGTAAAAAATTATTAAAAAAATAAATTTTTAAAATCCTTTTAAATCATATATGCTACTTCATGTAACTTGTAAAAATATATATATATTTTTTCTTTATTTTATAATCTCATTCTTAATTTTCATCTAAAGCTAAATCTTACTCCCTCCGTCCCAAAATTATTGTCCACAGACAAAAAATACACAGTTTAAGAAAAGTGCATTAATTACTGCTTTGGTTTCTACGAAATCCAACAAAAGACAATTTTAACCTTTGACAATTAATTAATGTGTTCTTTTAGTTTTGTAAATATCAATTTTAATTAAGGGCAATATAGTAAACTTAAACAAATGTAACTACCATTTTTAGTAGTGGACAATAATTTTGGGACATCCAAAAAAGGAATAGTGGACAATAAAATTGGGACGGAGGTAGTAAGTTACAGCGGAACTTTTACCAAAAAAGTATTCGATAAGAGAAAAATAGAGAATAATTTTTTGTCTCTTGTTTGATTGGGTAGATTGTTTGTATATTCTGTTAATGGATAAGGGATGTATTCCCATAAATAATAAAATTAGTTTGTCAACTTTAGCTAATAATATAAAATGTCATGCATATAATTTAATGTTCTATGTCGTTTATACCAAATCCACAACTCGATATCAAATAACCAAACGCTTTAGCTACAAAGTTTATACGAAGTTTATGGATGTCATTACAATTTAGATTAAAAATATAAAAGCACGTTTTGCTTGACAGTGTTAGGATTATGTGAAAAAAAAATAATAATAATAATAATGAGAAAAGGGTGAAAATAAACCATAACTACAGATTTTAGATCCACCTACAAAATTAAATGCGTCTACTCTTAATTTTTTTTTTATTATTATTATTTTTTAAGATGTGTAACTATAAATCATTCTCATTTTTCTTCTTTTTATTACTACGTATTATTTTTTTCATTGAATCCAATCCCTTGCTAGACATAATATTTACTGTATGTTTGAGAAAATATAGAATAAACTTGTACAAGTATATGCAACTCGACGACACTACTTCCATTGATGTCGACTATTACAACTTAGAAATTTCACCATTAGTCACCCTACTAGGTATAGCTTCGTCCCTGACACCATTCACACCTCGCATATCATGAATCTTCACCACCACGGACCACCCGCGATGGTCCTTTTGTCAATGAATGTATTTTGACACACGTTCGGACACGTAAATATAGCTTAAGCAACCTCAACGAGAATAGTACCAAAATACGTTGGGAAATGATGCTCAAATTTAAATATTTTGGACCCAACATGTCATAAATTAAAGCAGGATTTTGAAATTGATGTAAAACAGACAAGAGGCAAACAAAAGATTGGTGAGGATTTAATTACATTTAAAGCTCCACCACAAAAAAGATACTAAATTTAGACCAGCAAGGCTCTTGTGATTTTATTAATTTTAAAACTATATGTATTTTACCTTCGAGACATGAATTTAACTTTGAGGATTACTAGATAGCTACTATCACTATGATTTAAATGTCGACACGATATATGCAGGTTATAGATATAAAAGTTGGACAGAAGCCTACTCATAAAAGGACTAGTGTTTATTCAAATTTGGGACATGTATAGTTTTTGTCGAGTTGACAATACTCGTGTTGAATAGGATTAAGCTATGTGTCATGAGACGGAGGGAGTAATCAACAAGTGAACGAGATATAGTTACACCGTTTACTATAACTTCAAAGAATATGATCTAACATGTGTAACTATAATCAAAACGGTCACTTGACCATCTCACAAGTGTTTTATAAATCAAACCCCGTTAAAAAAATATTTTTTGTTACTTTAAAAATGGTTAGAATCGGTCTTGAGGATACTCCAATTACACCGTATACATTCGAATAAAAAACTCGAGAACTCGCATTTCTTAAATAACTTGTACAGATAAAACCTCACTCGTTTACTCGTTTTGTGATTCAACATGCATGTTGATACTTGATACTATAAAAACATCAAGTTGTTATGTCTTAAAATTGATGGCTTTTTTTAAAGTCTTTATAATAAAAATAACTTGATGTCATAGAGGTAACATTAATTACATATGAACACAAAATAAGTTTTCAGACTCAAAGTCGTATACTTGGACAGATATTTATATTTATCACATATCTTTAATAAATTACTTTAATTTACACGTTTTATAAATTAAAATGAATTATTAACTAGGTGCATTTCTTATAGACGAAGGACAATTTATTTTGTCATACATGCTAGTATAATTTTATATTGCATATTTGCATATATAGAATTGGTTGTTTGTAAAATGAGCATTGATAAAGGGACCTAATAAAGGGACCTAATCATGGACCTAATGCTTAAAATACTTGTACAGTGCATGCACCGTACAAGTATTTTAAGCATTAGGTCCATAATTAGCTCCTTTTATTAGGTCTATCAAACATTTTCCTTGTCAAATACAAGTACCAAACCACAAGTCATACTAGTACATTGAATATTATCAAAGGACCTCCTAATCACATGCTAGGAGCCAAACGGTAATGATTTTCTCACATGTAAACATGATTATACAAATAATTATTGTTTTCATTCAAGAAAGTATAACTTCTTGGGATACCCATAAAAGTAATAAAAAGGCTCTGAATTCATGATGATTATGCCCATGAGAACATAAATCACAGATTTTCTTTATCCTCCAATTATTGCTCACTATACCTAATGTTCTTTAACCATTCATCTTCCCACTTTTTTTAGAGTAAAAAAAAAAAAAAAAAAAAAAAAAAAAAAAAAAAAAAAAAAAAAAAAAAAAAAAAAAAAACTTTGTACATCTTGATAGGTAAAAACATATACTTTATAAAAGGATACTTTAGTTTTAGCAAGTAAATTTTTAATTTTTACCATTTGTCAAAAAAGACACATACTTCAAAAAAGATTGACAAAAAAATAGACAAAATTTGTGTGTCCAAAACATCCTATTGTATATTCAAGTCAATATTTTATTTTACACCGCGTAAATAACTTATATTCTCTCGTTTTTCTTAAACTTTGTATACTTATAAAGTTTACATAAATCGTTACTCTACATAAACCAGATAAATTTAATGCGTCGAGAAGTCTTATTTTACCGCCGCGCTAATAGCTTACACCTCCTCGTCTTTTTTAACTATGTATTTTCGTCGAGCTTAAAAATATCGTCACTCCACATAAACAAGACAAATATTAATACGTTTTAATAAACACAGTACAAGTAACTAGTAATACCTAGTTCACCATACAAGTTACAACCATATATGTATGAAACAAACCATTAACTCTTCATCTAATAAGTTGCTTCATATGCAAACATGCTTTTAACACCATCAACAACATGATTCATGAGCACCTGAAAAGATTTCCACTAGTTTTCACTAACACTTTACTCACACATTTAAGACATGCACACTTGCATATTAGCTTCTTAAAATCTCTTGTGTTTTGATGGAAACTATTCATATTTAGAGGTGGGTTCACTACATAAAGTCAAGATACACTTACCCTTTTTTTTGTTCTTCTTGTTAGTGGATCTAGTCTGCTATCTTTTCATTTTCACACCACCAAAAAAATAACAGAAACCATGTGAATACCTTAATGTTTTGGTGATCATTAATGGTGTATGGGCTTGTATTTTTTAGCTATGTTTATAACTTTTTGAGCTAGTTTTTGAGTTTGGTTAACTTGTCAATGGTGATTACTGCAGTTTGGTAGCAAATATAAGGTACTTAGTATATACTTCTTGGATTATATGTTTATATATTTAGATCTGTTAATGTGTGTAGTTATGTTTTTGTTTCTTTAATGGCGGCAAATTATGGTTTAATGAGTCTTTTAGTTATATATTTATGTTTGTTTGATATGTTTGTATATATGTTGGATTGTGAAATGGTGATATAGTAAGCACAAATGTAACCCATATGAGAATTTTGATATTTTTTTATAAAGTTTCTGACTTTATCAATGTTTGTTTTGGTGTGAATAGAATATGCCTCAAGAAAGCCTGAGATCAGTTGTGTATAGATCATTTGTCACTTGTGAAGATCCAAGAGGTGTAGTTGAAGGAAAAACAATAAGAATATCCAAAACTGATCCTACAAAAATGAGTTCTAAACGAGCCGAAAACAAGTCACATTTAAAGAGTTCGAAAGAGAAGGAGAAAATGTCTCTTGTTGAGGTGAAAAATGGAGCTCAAAAGCTAAATGAAGCTATTGATTCGTGGTCGAAAGGTGCTAGTTTTAGAGGTCAACCCAAGGATATTGCGAAAGATTTGCTCAAAGGCGCGCTTGATCTTCAAGAGTCTTTAATGATGCTTGGGAAATTGCAAGAAAGTACGTATATTACGAGTTTGAAGAAAAAGGAGAAGCCAAGTGAGGAAATTTCTAGCAGGATTGGTTCGGATCGGTTTGAAAGTTTTAGAGTTTATGATTATGACACGGGTTATGAAAAAGAAAGAAAATTAGCAAATGGGTCATCAAGAGATTGTTATGCAGAGCTCAGGGATGTGATTAGAGAAGGTCTTTCAAAACAAAATCTTTTGCCAAACAAGTCTCATCAAGAAAATGCTTATGCAAGTCGAGACTCAGATGAGTTAGCAGGTGTAGTAGTTCTCTCGATTTTTTGTAGAAAACATTTAATACTTTGAAGTACAAATCACAATATGAAGAATATATTTTGACCCGTTACTTGGTTTTCTGGTTCTGCAGGTAAAAGGAAGTTGCAGTTATCTCCTGATGTAGCTTCAACTAGCTCAAGCAGATCATCTTCAATGATGTATTCGACCCATGAATTCACCTCTTCTGAATCTTTTTCATCGAGGGCTACTGAGGAAAAGTCAAAAGGTTCAAACTTGATCGCAAAACTTATGGGATTAGAAGAGTTTCCATCAAAACCGCCCCCACCTAGTCCCCAAAAGCAGATGGAAGTTAGTAGCAAGTTGAGGCCCGTTTCTGATGTTGACTTACCAAAGGCAAAGAAACCACAGTTTTTTCTCCCGAAGATGAATCGAGAACATATGTCATTAGATGAGATCATTGACATGATGCAGTCTAAAGGACATTTGAGAAGCAACAAGCGCGAAATGAAACCAATGAGCAATAAATTCATAGATGATACACCACCGATTGTTTTAATGAGACCTCAGCGTTTAGGTCATGATAATCAGAGTTATAAGGTTTATGAAAATCCGATGAGAAACATCCATCAAGAAAAGGTGAAAGTCGAAGATAAAGGTGTTAGGAATAGAGGGAAGCCGAAACCACCTTCTGATAAGCAGAAAGCTTCTGTTCCTGTTGTCCCAAAACCGCAAAGGAAACAAGAAAATGAGAAGAAAACAGACAAGGTTCAAAAGATTTCACCACCCGTTAAGAGGAAACCGGTAGATAACGCAAAATCACCAAATTCAGTTTCCAAAGTTACTTCTCCAAAGCAAGTGAAGCCACAAAGAAATGTTATCCAGAATCCTGTTCCAAAGAGAACGTCGTCTTCAGTTTTGTCTGCCAACAAGTCAAGTAACCAAAAGAAGAACGTGAAGGTCCAAAAGCAAGTTACAGTCCCATTACCTACCATTGTGAGTTATTTGAATTTTATAATCCTAGAAACCGGAAATAACATGCTAATACTGAAGTTTGGGTCTAATTTTGATACATGTTACTGCAGATTAATGAAGATTTGCCCAACGATTCGGCTAGTCAGGAAGAAAGTCAAGATTTTGAAGTTACAATGAAAGGTAATCACGTAAATAATCGTAAAGGTTTATGCATTATGTTTTTGTGGTTAAGAATTTTTGTAATGCTATAGTATATATTTTCCTCCTAATTCATAAATTTTCAAACTGCACTATGTCAAGTTTATTTACATGGTTTGGTTTCTGTTATGGACAGAAAGCGACAATGTAAGACAGGAACCTGAAAATCGTGATAGTGATGCTGTTTCGAGCATGGATCAGTCTGAAACTAGAGACAATCATGAAGAGAGCGGTGTTTCTGATCTAAGTGAACAGAAAGCTAAAATCTTGAAAATCATAAGCCATTTTCAAGATTCTGAACCGGTCAATGACGAGCTTGTTCAAGACTGCATATACGAGTTCTTAGAGCATGAAAACCAAAGTCAAAATCCTTTTCTAAGATTCATTTTCCCATCAAGAGTATGCCTTTCTGAAGATCAGACGACAAGGGACATTGTGAAAAAAATCGAAAATTTAAGAAATTTTAGTAAATTATCGGATGACAGTTCTAATGCAGCAGATATAGTTCCTGAATTGTTGGAAAGAGATATGTATTTAAGTACACATGGAGGGGCGTGGAGTACGACAGGTTGGAAAGATGGTTGTACTATAAAAGAAGTTGAAGAATCTGTGTTAGATTTGGAGAAGATAATTTTGAGCAGATTAATTGATGAAATGCTTATGGAACTTGTAAGCAACGGCCGATTTGTGCAGAAGACGGTATAATGCACGTACACACGTTCTGAAAAATAATTTTTTTATAGTGTTTTGTAGCACGATATGATATGATGAAATCATGAATCTGCTACCGAATTCTGGTAGATATAGAATAAAAGTTAAGTAGATATATTGTAGTTGAGGTATTGTTTTCTGCTTGTTGAAATGGAAAAAACTGACACGATAATGTTATAACTTACAACAACTTGTACTATTCTGTCCGGAAACAGCCATCCAAGTTCAGAATTTTTTGATATATGATTGCTCATAAGACAAATGGTTTTGAGGCGCCGTTTTACTTTTTACAAAGAAGTAAGCATGATCAAAGTTACTAAAATGTCAACTGTCATGTAAACATTTTGACAGGAAAATGAGGTCATATCACCTTACGTTAAACTTTTGCTAGTTGGTTACTGTAATTCTGTAAATGAAAAAAATTGTTACCTGTATAAATTACTTCAAAATTCGTTACTTTCGTATTCGACTAACCCGTAAAGTTTTATTTTTCACTAGAAAAAGTACAATGAAATGATGAATAAATACTGGTTTCTACTACACTGAAATGAAGGCTGTTACAAAATCAATTCTATTATTTTTTTGTTGTTTTTTAACCGTAAATTCTGCAAATGTACATATAAATATATGAAGAAATCTAACTCTTGATTAGTGAAATCAAGATGAAGCACCTTTGAAGATAAGGAAACTGAGAGTCTCCAACGCGAAATAGATGAAAGACCCTTTTGAATGTGTGAAGAAGCTACTAAAATTTGAACCCACTACACATTGCCATCCACCGCCATAAGTCCTATCAAATTCCTGAAATTTCATCATAGCCGGACAAGTTAATTCATGAAATCAAACATATTTGATGTATGAAAATGGTAAAATGCAATACATCACATGTTTGATGTATGAAATCAAACATATTTGCTTACTAAACCGGATTATTTGATGTATGAAAATGCAATACATCACATAAGCCGTTTTATTGAGCAAAAATAATATGTAGGAGTAACAAAAAAGATCACCTTTTTGATGTGTGCAGCAATGGAAGTGGATTCAACAACATCATAAAGATCAAGAGCACGCGACGCACAATCCATAGCATGAACTTGCATCTTCAATGGCATATCAGTATCCTTAACATAAGCTTTGCCTTCCAACATTGTAGGCACTTTCTTGAATATACTATTTGAGATCAAGATTCCTTGTATTTATAGTAAGTCAATGGAAGATGCAAGTTTGAACTAGAAAATGTGACAATGATATAATGATAGATGATAAATTAAGGGCCATAAACTTCATTGTCCTTTAACAACCATGAAAGTTCCATTGCATTGTTGTGGAGAACTCTGTATGGTGACATGTTTTGTTTCTATGCATAAGACTAATGTGTACCCATCTTGTTAGTTGTTACAAAAATGTAACCCATGACTTATGATTGTCACTTTTTAATTATGAAGTACACAAATTTTGTTCTTTTTCCATTATACATAAGAAAAGGTCGACACGTAACATGTGACATGACGATAATATGTGTCGACGTGGTATTTATTTAGGTAATTTACAATAATCATATATTGTTTTTCTTGACGTATGCTTTCCGAATTTGGTCTTAAAATACTTGTTTTTGAACCTGTGTACTTAAAAAATTGATTTCGTAACCATTTTATATTTTGGAACTCAAGGCTAAGCTGTGTATGATACGGGATAATTGGTTTGATTTTATATGAAACAATGAAGCTATGAAGACATGTCCTATTTACCCTCGGATTTAATCATAGGTATACATAACCTCCTCTAACCCAGCTTTCGCGGGATTGAGCATCTTTGTTATTGTAAATTACTGTATGAAAACATGAATGAGATACCAGTAACTAATAGTCTAAATGTCTAATAACTTGGTAATATAAAAAGCCCGTAATTTTATAACTTGATGAATAATGGGCTTAAAGATCTACGATAATTGGGCTCATTGCAAGCTCAAAATCCACATTTTGTTAGGCTTGACTTCAGTTATCTTTGAGACTTTGACTTTCTATTGTATTTTTTTGTTTTATAAAAACACAAACGTATTATTTTTGTGTATAAAAAGATTGTAATTCACTAATTTGGACATGATTTTGAATTTTGACATTTCTAAAACTTACCAACAATATTTATTTACGTTACTTGTAAGGAAATCAATTGTGCCTAAAACGGATAGAAAGTAATATTTTTCCCTTTTAAAGATGTGTGTTTACACTATCATTTACTAGAGACTATTTTATACGTATGTTTTAATTTACAGTACTTGGCAGGAGTTACACATATCGACTCGTTTGGAATTTTACCTAAAACCAAAACCGGACCTAAATTACATAAAAGGCCAACCAATGTTGTCGAATTGAGTTTATTACGTGAGTTGAGCCATATAGCTATTGTATTGACTAAAATCAAATTAAAGGCTTATAGCCTAGTGACATTCCATGTGGGGTGAAAATAACTTTTAACTAATTGGTTGTGTATTAAGTCTATTCAAGACGTGTGCGATACGTGATAAATTTGTATTGTCTATAGTATGAGATAGCTGGAGTGTCTATTTCTTTTTCTATAAACACAAAGATGTGAGGTTTTTGTTTATTCTTTATATTATTTTGGAAGGTCGAGTCCTCAACTCAATACGCGGTTTAATCAGGATTAGTTATGACCATTTTCAACCCTTTATCTACCAACTCAATACGCGGTCTAATAAAATTTCAACCTAAGAAACGAGAACATCAGAATATCTAACGACTAGGCCAAACACGCATACCACATCTTTGCCTAGTGACAAATTTTGAACATTTTTCGAAAAGACCAAACACTAAACTTAGACTACTAGTTTGAAATACCATCAACTATTAAGTATTAATGGGTTTTTCACAAAACTTCATAAAATCATGAGACACAACCTTAATTCCCCAAGAAAAGTATATGAGGTATGACGTTTTCACTGTTAAGATTATTTAGAGAGGACGAGTCTTTAACTCAAATTTACGCAGTGCAACTGGTATTATCTCATGGCTATTTCCAACCTTTAGTCTGATAACTAAAATGTGCACGTAGTGAGATTTGGACATCATAATGCTGAGGATTAGGCCTGAGATTTGAATTTGAGACTCATTGTGAGAAATGAGAACATCATATTGTTTAACGATTAGGCCACATACACATATTGAGATATGAATCTAAATTTTCTAATGAGAATATCTGGATATCTAACGACTACATGCATAGCACTTCTTATCTAGTGACAAATTTCGCACAATTAGAAAAAGTATATATGAAATAAACATTTTCAGCTCAATTTAGGAAAGAAATATTTTACTTTAAAATCAATCAAATCAGACTTTTTTTCAATCTTTTTTCTTTCATTTTTCTCCTTTAATGATACTCGAAAACACAATTTTTATTTAATTTCATTTTCTTTATTAAATGATACTCGATAACACAATCTGGCCATCATAAATCATGACAACCACCACTAGTTAAAAATAGCATAAACTATTAAAAGGGTTTAACAAAAAAGCTCACAAACTCAAGACACGCAACCTCAATTCCCCAAAACAACTTTCTTAAAAAACATCAAAACTCAAAACCAACTTTAAAACCAGCAAAAATTTTCAAGAATCTTTATTCATTTTTTTTACAAAAAAAATGGGTGATGAAAAATTACCCATTAGCATGAACAGAGATCGTGAGCTTCTTATACCAATATCAAACACAAATGATGATCATGATCATGAACTGTCTTCACCTAAACCCTCTTCTTCTTCATTTTCTCATCATGCTGGCCGTGAGGTTTATATATTTTTTTTTATATAAAGTTTTGATTTTTTTGTTTGGATTGTTTATATGGATTGATTTGTGTAATGGGTTATGGTTAATTTTTTATAAAGTTGCAATTTTTTGTGTGAATTTGGTGATTTGGTTGAAGTATTGATCAGGGTTTTTGTTTCGGCTTATATAGCTGACTTATGACTTACTGTATTTGGTTTTAGGCTTATGGGGGTGTTTGTTTAGGCTTATGGCTTATTAGGTTTTGGGCTTATGTTTCATAAGCTCACTTTTTTTGGGGGGGCTTATTTTTAAAACTTTTTGGCTTATGTAAGTTTATTAGGTCATAACAAACTTATATAAGCTGAAAAGTTTCATAATAAGCCATAAAAAGTGAGCTTATGAAACATAAGCCCAAAACCAAATAAGCCATAAGCGGTCTATATAAGCCGAAACAAATAAGGTTTTGGAGTTAGTAGTTGGGTTGAATTGTGTAATGGGTTTTGGCTAATTGGTATATAGATTGAACCTTGATTAGGTTCTATGAGGATTAGATTGAAATGCATGAGTTTATATTTAGGGGTGTATTTTTGGGCTTATGAGCTTATATGGTTTCGGCTTATTTTGAAATAGACGCATATAAGCTCATGAGTTTCAAAATAACCCGAAATAGATGAGTTTATGTAAGATAAGCGGAAAACATATAAGCTCGTAAGCCCAAAAATAAGCTTAAGCAAACACCCCCTCAGGGTTATAAACTTATAATATGTATATGATTATATGGGTTGATTTGTGTAATGGGTTATGGATAATTCTGTATAAAGTTGCAATCTTTAGAGTGAATTTGCTGATTTGATTGGTTATTTTTGGTGGGTTATTGGTAGTTAAAAAGTATTGATCAGGGTTTTAGATGGGGTTGTGTTTTTGTATGATTTTGAGGATTTTAAGGCTGATTTGTGTGGTGAGTTTTTACAATCTGTGTGAGTGTGGTGGCCTAGTGGTGAGGCGTATTCGAACCTCACTAGGTAAATCTTGGGGGTGGCCGGGGAAAGGGTTTGGAAATGGTCACGAGGATACTTTGTTTAGGCCGCCTACATCTGAACTGAACTAGTGAAAACCTCGTATGATTACCTGTTTTTTGATTATTTTTTGTGGGTTATTAGTATTGATCGGGTTTCTAGATGGGGGTTTGTTTTTATGTGATTTTGATGGGTTTGGCCATTTAAGGTTTTGGGGTTGGCAGGGACAGAACCGGAAGCAAAAATCCATGGGTGTCCCGTGACCTCCAAGGACCACCCAGGTTCCGTCAGTTGGGGTTGGTGCTTGTGCTGATTTGTAAATTGTGTAATGGGTTTTTGTTATGAGAATTGAATTGAATATGTTTAATGATAATGGGGTGTTTGGGAATAATGAAAATGATTTGGTTATGTGATTATTTAGGTGTCAAATAACCATATTTGGATAATCCAGTAGTTGCTGCAGTAAAACTGATCATAATTACCTGATTATTCACTGATAGTGATTGGCTCGATATGTTCTATATTATTTATACGAAAAATTGAATCGCGATTAGGGATTTAGATGGAGTGTTATGAGGATCGAATTGTATATTTATTTGAAAGTGATTATCTAATAATAATTTATAAGTTGTAGATTGGTTGTTTATTTGTAGATCAATCAGTTTGAGTACCAGCATTAAAACTAAGGTTCATCTTACGTATCAATCCTAAAATAGTCAGAACATGCCAAACACTCGCACAGTAGTTTAGCAGAACCAAAATCACATCTTGTTATCGTTGAATTTGATTATTTTGTATCACAAAAAAACTTCCAAAAACGCAATGACAAACACCACCTCTGTTTGTTGGTTATGAGGACTGAATCTGTCAACTATTCAACCTTTGTGAACATGAATAAAACCATAATTATTGATGTGGTTTTTAGATGTAAAAATGTTTCTTTGTTTGTGCATTGTCATCACTTGTTGCTAACATGATTTGCATGTCATTATTTTCATTTAGACCTTCTCCAAAGTCCTTAGGAGTTGGGCTTCTAAAAAGTTCATGACCGGATGGTAAGCACAATTTTTCTTCATAATCATTTTACTTCGCTTAGTATTCTTAAACTTTAAGCATAAACATGTGACATTTTTACTTGCTTTTGACTCTTCTCGCAGTGTCATCCTGTTACCGCTAGCTATTACTTTCTACACAACATGGTGGTTTATACATTTTGTGGACGGATTTTTCTCTCCTATCTATGCTCAACTTGGCATAAACATATTCGGTAAGCATACACGAACCATCTTTCCGGGCTCATATGTTTGTCTTTGTATGAACTTCTTTATAACCGCCATTAAGTCTACAGATCTTGCATAGTACTTTCATTTTTTGTTATAGTTTCCGGTGATTAAGTCTGCACGCGGAGGGTTACGGGATTTGCATATTTTAAGTCATTGTGAGTTTGTGACCATAATAAGTTGCTTAAATTCATAGATGGGCGACCTAAAGTTTATCTCTCCAAATTAGTCATCTCGCAGCAACTTGTTAAGTGATTTTTTAGATCTTATTATTTAAATATTAATCATAATCATAATCATAATCTTCCTTTCGGAAGCACACACAACTGATTAGTGCAACTTCAAATCCTGATAATAACATAAACACCCTCTATCTGTCATTCATAAGTGATTATCTTTACTATGGTGACTCAATGTCGCAAACTCGCAACTCTTTTTTTCTAATGTCTAGAGTCTTATTATTTGCTTTTACTCACATGGCTTTATAGCGGTTCAATAAACAATTCAAGGGTAGACTTAAATAATCAGAATTTGCCATAAACTCATAAAATCTAATTATCTGATTATCACACTGTAGAATTACATTTAAAACAATCTTCTGCAATCACTTTTAAAACGCATATTCAAACACCCTCTAAATCATAACAACCAACTTCTTTGTTTAGGCCTCGGGTTTGTAACTTCCGTCACATTCATATTTGTGGTGGGAATCTTCATGTCATCATGGTTGGGTGCATCTGTCTTAAGCCTTGGTGAATGGTTCATTAAACGTATGCCATTTGTTCGTCATATCTATGATGCCTCTAAGCAGATTAGCACTGCCATATCTCCAGGTCAGTTAGTTTAACTTTTCCCGTTTAATAATTAAATAATCAATGGGACCCACAACTCAGTTAGTCATCTATGATGCAGATCAAAACTCACGAGCCTTTCAGGAAGTTGTCATTATTAAGCATCCTCGTGCTGGTGAATATGCATTTGGGTTCATCACTTCATCCTTCATTCTTCAGGTGCATCTTCTAAAACTTTATTTGTTGGTTAGTAATGTGTACTTTTGTGTGTGTTTCCGTAGAACCGTTGATATATTTGTTTAACTTTTTCATACGCAATTATGTGAAACAGAGTTACCCAGGGGATGAAGAGCTGTATTCGGTGTATGTTCCGACAAACCATCTTTATATTGGTGATATATTTTTGGTGAACTCTAAAGAAGTTATCAGACCAAATTTATCCGTTCGTGAAGGAATAGGCAAGTTTTCATCCCTTTTATTAGAAGTCCCAGTTTTGATTTCTATATGGGTCGGTTTGGGTTACACTTCAAACGGGTCAAATAAAACATTGTATCTAAAGGGGGAACAGGTCGAATGAGTTGAAATCTTTCAAATCAAAGATTTAAAGTAATTCGTAGATATTTGTTTGTGATCACAATCAGTGGATTCATGATTATTTGAAAACAAAAATAGTAAATAGTGAAAAATGCAATAGTGGGTCAGTCTGACCTGTTTTGACCCGGTACCCAACATGCCCGATCTATACCTTGGGAAACTTTGTAAGCTTATTTATTTGTGTTTTTTTTGTTGGTGCAGAAATTGTAGTATCGGGGGGCATGTCGATGCCACAACTGCTAACGACATCTGATTCAGGCATCAGTCGGTATGGACCTAGAAATAACAGAACCTAAGGGGCATGTGATGTGAATATGTTAGGAGTTTTAACTTATTTTGTTCTTGGACTTGATCACAAAATCTTTAGATACATCATTAAAGGAGTAGTTTTTCTGAAAAATTTTCGAGTTTATAGTTGGTTAATGTCTTTGATGGTTTTTATTTGGTGTTACTGGTTCCAAATAGCGAAATCCGCATAGTTTGTCATCTACAATCTAGCTAACAAACGCATATGCAAATACCAAACGGCATGCACATTATTGAAATTGTTAAACCAGCCCGAGAGTAATTCTGTAGACATGTAACACGTACATAATAACATATCAAAATGTTCTTAACAAATCAACAAAAGTATCAAGATAAAATGCTATCAAAAGTTTAAGATCAAAATCAAAATTTCAACAACAGTTATTTGGTTCTTATCTTATTGACAAAATAAAGCTTAAACAAATATATATATATATAAACCTTACAAGACAGATCTATCGGACACATTGTCCTACGGTATTAAAAGCAAGAGATTCAGCCAACAAGCTGCTTAGGATCAAATCCCATAGCACGAGAAGTGCCTTCACGCCTCAAAGCAGCAATTTCAGCCCTCAACCTTTGATTCTCCATAGAAACACTATGACGAGAACGAACGAGAGAATCGGAAGCAGACTTTAGACGTTTGATCTCCCTAACCCGAGCCACAAAAGCAACCTTGGAAAGATGACGGTAAGCTCGAATGCGCTTGTTAGTCCGACACACTAGGTTCTTGTAGCGGCGACGACTTGACTCCAACTTATCCTCCAATGCACAAACCTTCTTGTGATAATGGTTAGCACAAAATCGCCGCTCCTCAGCCCTCCTCTTCCACTTAGCAACACGACGCTTCTCCGAATCTAACTCGGAACGAGGAACCATTTGTTGAATCAGAGAGGACAAATCATCAACTTCAGATGAAAGATCATCAAGACGACCTCTAAAAAGATTATTCTCCAAAGCCACAGCCTCAAAACGCTGAAAAGGAATGTACTCAAAATTACCCTCCCGAGTCTTGAACTCGATCATATCTTCCTTTTCCTTTTCCAAACAAATCAACGAAGACGAGAGCAACATTATCAGATATATCGATCAGGGTTTTAGATGGGGTTGTGTTTTTGTATGATTTTGAGGATTTTAAGGCTGATTTGTGTGGTGAGTTTTTACAATCTGTGTGAGTGTGGTGGCCTAGTGGTGAGGCGTATTCAAACCTCACTAGGTACATCTTGGGGGTGGCCGGGGAAAGGGTTTGGAAATGGTCACGAGGATACTTTGTTTAGGCCGCCTACATCTGAACTGAACTAGTGAAAACCTCGTATGATTACCTGTTTTTTGATTATTTTTTATGGGTTATTAGTATTGATCGGGGTTCTAGATGGGGGTTTGTTTTTATGTGATTTTGATGGCTTTGGCCATTTAAGGTTTTGGGGTTGGTAGGGACAGAACCGGAAGCAAAAATCCATGGGTGTCCCATCCAAGGACCACCCAGGTTCCATCAGTTGGGGTTGGTGCTTGTGCTGATTTGTAAATTGTGTAATGGGTTTTTGTTATGAGAATTGAATTGAATATGTTTATGATTATGGGGTGTTTGGCATTGTGTTTTTGGTGTTTGGGAATAGTGAAAATGATTTGTTTATGTGATTATTTATGTGTCAAATAACCATATTTGGATAATCGAGTAGTTGCTGCAGTAAAACTGATCATAATTACCTGATTATTCACTGATAGTGATTGGCTCGATATGTTCTATTCTTTGCAGTTATTTATACGAAAAATTGAATCTTGATTAAGGATTTAGATGGAGTGTTTATGAGGATCGAATTGTATGTTTATTTGAAAGTGATTATCTGATAATAATTTTTAAGTTGTAGATTGGTCGTTTATTTGTAAACTAAAGTTCATCTTATGTATCAATCCTAAAATAGTAAGAACATGCCAAACACTCGCACAGTAGTTTTGTAGAACCACGAGCACATCTTGTTACAGTTTATTTTGATTATTCCATATCTCAAAAGAACTTCTAAAACGCAATGACTAAATCAACCTCTGATTGTTGGTTATGAGGACTGAATCTGTCAACTATTCAACCTTTGTAAACATGAATAAGTATTGATGAGGTTGTTTAGATGTAAAAATGTTTCTTTTTTTGTGCATTGTCATCACTCATTGCTTACATGATTTGCATGTCATTTCTTTCATGTAGACCTTCTCGAAAGTCCTTAGGAGTTGGGCTTCTAAAAAGTTCATGACTGGATGGTATGCACATTCTTCATAATCGCTTAGTATTCTTAAACTTTTAAGCATAAACATGTAACGTTTTAACTCAATTTTTTTTATAAACATATGTTTTGGCATCAATCTTTGCTTGCTTTTGACTCTTCTTGCAGTGTCATCCTATTACCCCTGGCTATTACTTTCTACACAACATGGTGGTTTATACATTTTGTGGACGGTTTTTTCTCTCCTATCTACGTTCAACTTGGCATAAACATATTCGGTAAGCATACACGAACCATCTTTCTGGGCTCATATGTTTGGCTTTGTATGAAATTCTTGCATAGTTCTTTCATTTTCTATTATATTCCGGTGATTAAGTCTGCACACGGGGGTGATGGGACCTGCTTGTTTAAGTCATTTGACCATAGGAAGTTGCTTAAATTCATAGATGGGCGACCTAAAGTTTATCTCACCCAATTAGTCATCTTGCAGCAACTTGTTAAGTGGTTTTTCAGATCTGATTATTTAAATATTAATTATAAGTGATTATTTTTACAATGGTAACTCAACGTCGCAAACTCGCAATACGCTTTTTTTCTAATGTCTAGAGGCTTATTATTTGCTTCTACTCACATGGCTTTATAGCGGTTCAATAAACAGTTTAAGGGTAGACTTAAATAATCAGAATTTGCCATAAACTCATAAAATCTAATTATCTGATTATCACACTGTAGAAATACATTTAAAACAATCTTCTGCAATCACTTTTAAAACGCATATCCAAACACCCCCTAAATCATAACAACCAACTTCTTTGTTTAGGCCTCGGGTTTGTAACTTCCGTCACATTCATATTTGTGGTGGGAATCTTCATGTCATCATGGTTGGGTGCATCTGTCTTAAGCCTTGGTGAATGGTTCATTAAACGTATGCCATTTGTTCGTCATATCTATGATGCCTCTAAGCAGATTAGCACTGCCATATCTCCAGGTCAGTTAGTGTAACTTTTCCCGTTTAATAATTAAATAATCAATGGGACCCACAACTCAGTTAGTCATCTATGATGCAGATCAAAACTCACGAGCCTTTCAGGAAGTTGTCATTATTAAGCATCCTCGTGCTGGTGAATATGCATTTGGGTTCATCACTTCATCCTTCATTCTTCAGGTGCATCTTTTAAAACTTTATTTGTTGGTTAGTAATGTGCTCTTTTGTGTGTGTTTCCGTAGAACCCGTTGATATATTTGTTTAACTTTTTCATACGCAATTATGTGAAACAGAGTTACACAGGTGATGAAGAGCTGTATTCGGTATATGTTCCGACAAACCATCTTTATATTGGTGATATATTTTTGGTGAACTCTAAAGAAGTTATCAGACCAAATTTATCCGTTCGTGAAGGAATAGGCAAGTTTTCATCCCTTGTCTTAGAAGTGCCAGTTTTGATTTCTATATGGGTCGGTTTGGATTATGCTTTGTCTCAAACGGGTCAAATGAAACATTGTATCTAAAGGGGGAAAAGGTCGAATGTGTTGAAATCTTTCAAATAAAAGATTTAAAATAATTTATAGTTATTTGTTTGTGATCAGTGATCACAATCAGTGGATTCATGATTATTTGGAAAAAAAATATTGTAAATGGAGAAAAATGCAATAGTGGGTCAGTCTGACCTGTTTTGACCCGTTACCCGACATGCCCGATCTATACCTTGGGAAACCTTGTAAGCTTATTTATTTGTGTTTTTTTTGTTGGTGCAGAAATTGTAGTATCGGGGGGCATGTCGATGCCGCAACTGCTAACGACATCTGATTCAGGCATCAGTCGGTATGGACCTAGAAATAACAGAACCTAAGGGGCATGTGATGTGAATATGTTAGGAGTTTTAACTTATTTTGTTCTTGGACTTGATCACAAAATCTTTAGATACATCATTAAAGGAGTAGTTTTTCTGATAAATTGCTAGTTTATAGTTCAGCTGGTTAAATGTTTTTGATGGTTTTTATTTGGTGTTACTGGTTCCAAATAGCGAAATCCGCATAGTTTGTCATCTACAATCTAGCTAACAAACGCATATGCAAATACCAAACGGCATGCACATTATTGAAATTGTTAAACCAGCCCGAGAGTAATTCTGTAGACATGTAACACGTAATATCAAAATGTTCTTAACAAATCAACAAAAGTATCAAGATAAAATGCTATCAAAAGTTTAAGATCAAAATCAAAATTTCAACAACAAATATATATATATATATATATATATATATATATATATATATAAACCATACAAGACAGATCTATCTGACACATTGTCCTACGGTATTAAAAGCAAGAGATTCAGCCAACAAGCTGCTTAGGATCAAATCCCATAGCACGAGAAGTGCCTTCACGCCTCAAAGCAGCAATTTCAGCCCTCAACCTTTGATTCTCCATAGAAACACTATGACGAGAACGAACGAGAGAATCGGAAGCAGACTTTAGACGTTTGATCTCCATAACCTGAGCCACAAAAGCAACCTTGGAAAGATGACGATAAGCTCGAATGTGCTTGTTAGTCCGACACACTAGGTTCTTGTAGCGGCGACGGCTTGACTCCAACTTATCCTCCAATGCACAAACCTTCTTGTGATAATGGTTAGCATAAAATCGCCGCTCCTCAGCCCTCCTCTTCCACTTAGCAACACGACGCTTCTCCGAATCTAACTCGGAACGAGGAACCATTTGTTGAATCAGAGAGGACAAATCATCAACTTCAGATGAAAGATCATCAAGACGACCTCTAAAAAGATTATTCTCCAAAGCCACGGCCTCAAAACGCTGAAAAGGAATGTACTCAAAATTACCCTCCCGAGTCTTGAACTCGATCATCTCTTCCTTTTCTTTTTCCAAACAAATCAACGAAGACGAGTACAACATTATCAGATATATCGATCGATAGTCGCTTTGGGTCTTACTTTTTTTTTAGTCGAACGTAAGGAAGTGATTTGATTGATTAATATATAGAGAATAATTTAACAATGGCGGTGCATGGGAATATACATTTAATGTTGCTTGGGTGGTACGGTACCCCATGCATGCAATATATTTGTTTCATGCCAAAAATAATTTTAAATTTTTAATACACCGTCTTATGTTTTAGCCTGTATAAAAAAAGGCAATATTAGTTAGCTAACATCTATTAACTGTCACATTTGCCATTTTGTAATATTTCAAAATACAGTTTATATCACAAAGTAGTTAGCTCTTATGCGTGAATTATAAAAGATATCATTCAATGCAACGAAGTTTAATAAAGTATTTTAAAGTATTAGAACACTTTATGCAAGTCTGTTATATTAAATGAACTTTTTATAATTCACGTATCAAGACGAAACTTTATAAAATGTTCATTATAAAATAGAGTTATACGGTTAAAAAAAAACTCATATTTGGGTGCAGATTAACCCGAATGAACTGTATAAAAGATTTTTAATTTATTTCCTTATATTCTTCGTTTTCCGATGCTTTGTTAATGTCAGAGTTTATATCAAGATGAAAGGGAAAGACAACAAGAAAGATTCAAGATAAAGATAAAGACTAGAAGAAGGGGCTTTCTTAGAAAAATTCCCACTTAGACTAGTAGTGAGAACCCGATCTCCAGAAGCTAATTGGCAAGGTTCGACTTGACCAGATTACCCACTTTTTTGTGTAAGTTATATCAATGCTTATTTGAAATGACCCGAACGCATATATCTCAAACCTTTATATATATACAGTAAAGTTTTTTTTTTTTTTTTTTTTTTTTTTTTTTTTTTTTGGAACCTGAAAAACCTGACTCAAAATTTACTTATTTGGGTATGGTTAATTCGTGTAAGAGGCCTAAATTGCTACTTGTAACCGGTCAATAAAAGTGAAAATACAGTAAAACCTCTATAAACTAATACTCGATAAATTAATAACCTCGATAAAATTAATAATTTGTCCGGTCCCAACTTGGGACCAGTACAAATTTGGACCCCAATCGATAAAATAATAAGATAATAATTTTTTTGAAACCCCAGTGTATATATATCAGTCCCAACGAAACTATAAATTAATACTCGATAAATTAATAACCTCGATAAAATTAATAATTTGTCCGGTCCCAACTTGGGACCAGTACAAATTTGGACCCCAATCGATAAAATAATAAGATAATAATTTTTTTGAAACCCCAGTGTATATATATCAGTCCCAACGAAACTATAAATTAATAATTACTAAAAATTTCAGATATATTTATATATGCGTGTGTGTGAGAGATACAGTTCAAAATCCTAAGATTGTTTAGTAAAAAATGAATTCATTATTACTTGTTATTTTTTGTTGAACATCAAATCTATATTGAGTGTATCTCAAAATCTCCTTATTGCACTAAAGTGTTGGTGTGTTGTCTTCTCGTATTGCAACAAAAAGTGTTAATTTTATTTTCATAAAGTATTAATATGAATGCATAAAATTTTAATTGGAACTTGTTTTTCAAATTTATTTTTCATCTTTAACGAGTATACATTGTATCTAGTATATTACACTTGAAAATTTAAAGGTCATACGTAAAACCTCTTTAAATTAATAAATTATTAATTTATCGATATAATAATATCTCGCTAATTTAATTAAATATCCCGGTCTCAATACTATTAATTTATAGAGGTTTTACTGTAAAAACTTTTTCAAATTTAAAAAGATTGAAAGTTAATTCTAAAACAATATCAAACTTCTTTGAGGAAAAATCACTTAGAGCATGTGGTAAGGTAACACACGGTTAAGTCTTAACGCACTGCCACCTAAGCGCCACGTCAGCTTTACACTTTTAACCTTAACTCTTGACTTTCCACCCCGGTAACATAACTCACCTATAACTCACCTTAACTCACCTCCACCCCAAATATTTTCAACTTCAACCCCAATTTTTAACAAAGGAATTAATATTACAAGGGCCAAAAGTGTACAATTTTTTTTTTAAACCTCGGCTTGCTTAACGCACATTAAGCCCTTAACGTGGGGCGTTAACGTGGGCTTGCCTTTCTATCGCGGTAAGGTAACTCGGTCCGTTTTTGAGGTGCGTTAACACTTAACGCAGGTGCACAAGGCACCTTACCGAATGGTCTTACATATCATAAATTTCTAGCGGAATCCTAGCCACTCATCTTTTATATTAAACTAGATGAATACCCGCGCAAATCAATGGTGTATAACATTAAATAATACTACTTGTGAATTTGTGATTCTGGTTCGACCCTTGATGCAAAGCTTGTGTTTTTTGAAATACAAAACATGTGTTTTTTAAATTAATATAGTGTGTGATTTTGAAAAGTTGCCAAATTTAAACATGTAGTAAAAGAAGATAAGAAATCACATGTGAAATCACATTTGATAACACTAATTGTAATATTCGAATATTTAAACATGTAGTAAAATGAACATAAATTTTTCTACAAAATTCTAATGTTTCACTTTTTTTTATTCTGGAAACTAGACATTGATAGCCTTCAAAGCATTTATAACACATTATATTTCAAATTATTGATTAGTACAGTTAATTCGTCAAAGTTTGGTAAGAATCACATGTGGTTTTTACCAAACGTGATCATATGTGATTATAGAAGTTTTGTAAATGAAATTGCATAATTTATAATTTAAATACAGTGTGTGATATATAATTGAAAAGTCATGAATACGTGTTTACCATTGCAAAAAACGAGAAATTCTTTGATTTATACACAAACACTTATGCCAAATTTAGTACACTTGTTTAGTGTTCGCATTACCATATTATTGTTAAATCTCATGTGATATGTCATGATAATTTCAATACTGAAAAAGACGTAAGGAAAAAAAAATAGTCGAAAGTATATGAAAGTGACTGTCTATTGAAAGATAATAATATGTCCATCACTACAGTATAATTTGTTTTGTCTAACGATTAACGGTCCATGAAATATTTGAATTATTAAAAATACCTATAATTGCATGGTTCAATTAAAATATTAGTTATTATAATTTTTCTCGAAAGTAAGTGTAATCTTTTAATATGTAAATGATCTCTCATATTTTTCTTTGATTTTGAGCTTGGAAAATAAAGTTTAATAGCTCCTGAATACAATTTTTAAGTTTTTTCTTTTTGAAATTTTATAGAAACTGAATCTGGCATGGGCTTTTAAAGATTGTAGTGAACTAATAATTGGACCATAAACAAAGCCTCAAATGAACTAATAGCCTAATGGCTCATGAATACAAATAAAATGATTTTTGGAATGGGCTTGAAAGATTCTAGTGACAAAGCCTCAAGCCCTCAAATGTTTGACTAACACTAAAACCCTAGCTACACAAGTAGTATATAAATAGCAACACAAACACAAAGTCCATATAACTCTCATAGCCGTCTTATATATACAAAATCTTTCATTCTTCTTGTTTTTATTACTTTAAGAGAACCTTTTGTTTAAGTTCTAAAAAAATGTTTTGGCCAATGATTAATATAAATAATGACAAGCATATGTCTGAATCATACTATGTTGTTAAATCTAATCTTCTCTATGAGGCCTTTTTTTTTTATATATTTATTGAGAGGGTCAAATGATGATTATTTGCATAGTTCAAATGATATTATTTTGTGATTATACCATTTTTTTATAGTCTTTCGCTCCTATCTGATGATCTCTCTCAATTTTTTTTAGTTTACATTTTTTTTTTTTTTACACTTTATAAAAGTTTATTATTTTTTTTTAATGTAAAAAAGTAGGGATAATGATGACACAATGTGATAAGGTCTCGTTCGTCGTAAATGGTGGGATTTTTCTTACCTTGCCGACCATCCTGTTATATCACCACCCATAAACTGAATCCCTATTTTTTTTTAAATTGACCCGGTCGAGTCACCGCGTCAACCCGGTTTTATGCAACAAACCAAACAACCATTTTTTATTTTTTTTGCTACATTATTAACACTTTTTTTTTCTGTAAAATGTCAGCATAGAAACCAATTATGTTTCTGCTGTTGACCCGGGTTGCTAAAAACCCGACGGTTCGAACTGGGTTACAAATATTCAAGAAACGGTTAGTTTTGGGCCAGAACTGGTTCAACCGGTTAACCCGGTCGGATTGAACCAGGTTTCATAGCATTGCTGAATCCCCTTTTATAAAGTTTTCCATTTTTATAAAAACATTAATTTGCTACAATACATTGAGCATTGTTGCTGTTGAGTAAAAGCGCATAATTAGAGGGTTTTGTGACTTGACTTAGATTTTCTAACAATGTATTAGATGCAGTGATGAGAAAGCTAACATGTAAGAAAATACTTAACTTTGTGTTGACTATTTTCTATGAAATATTTTTGTTACGCTTGGCTTCTGAGCATAATGCAACCAACATCCTTGAATTTGTATATACCATACATAATAACATAAATGTCATGATAAAAATGTTTGAGATTTAAGTGGATTCTTGTTTGGTGCTAACAATATGCCAAACCTCTTCCAAACTGGAAGGCTTTACCCCGTGTGGGTCGAATATTTTCTGGTACAAACAATCATGAAGTATCATCTTATGTTCATTTGAACATGATAACCTGATAGGTTATGAACTTATGATTTACATCAAGGTGGTATGTAAGCGGGCAACAAGCTGCGCCGCCACCCCTTTCTGAATAGCAAACCCTATTCTACTGAAAACTTCCCAGAAGGGAAAATTTTACGGTGCTCAAATCCCGTTGATTAGTCACAAAAGTACTAAAAAAAGTCTAATTGGTGAAAGGTAACATACATATCTAAAGTCCAAAATTGATAAAAGGCTTATGACATGTGAAACTTGATAAATTGTGTTTTTGAGCTAATAATTGAAGTAACCCATCGATAAAAGGCTTATAACATACATATCTAAAGTCCAAAAAAGTCTAATTTGTATTTTTGAGCAAATAATTAAAGTAACCCATTGATAAATTGTGAAACTTGATCATAGAATGTTACTGCGAAACGTATTCATATAGTCGATTAGAAATCAAAACTATACACAGAGTCTGAGTTGCTCATATCCCAGAACATATAACACTCTTTTTCATGAATCTGCAAAAGCTTAAGACATGTACAAGGGAAGATTTGATACTAGAAGTTATAAAAAGAACCAACATAACTTGCATAGTTGCATTGTTCAAATTTCAAAACCTGAATCTGAGCCAAATCAACATAGCCTTATATTTTACCTACCAGACGTCTTCGTGAAATCAAACGTCTAGAACTGGATCTGGCCATTTCCTCTTCACTATCTTCACTGTCCAAGACAATCACTCCTTCAGGATCACCCAATCCCTCTTGTTCGGAAATGTCTTCATCGGATCTTTCGGCGTTATTTTTTGAATTATGCATTTTGGCATCTGCTTTCAAGTCCAGTTTACGGTTATCTTTTTCTGCAAGTACTTGGAGTGGTTTTCGTGGAAGTTTCGTAGGCTTTGAATTTTCACTCTTTTGATCAGCTTGTGGTGCCTTTAACATGTTAATTACACCTGAACCACCCGCGCCCACATTATTATCACTTCCTCTATTCTTGGTTAGGCCTGAAAACCCGAAAGATGGTCTTTTCCCTGTCAAACCTAGCTTCTTGCGTTTAGGGCCAGTACAGAAACCACTGTCAGTTGAGTTCTTTTGAACCTCTAGCAAGTTTTCTTTTTGTGCATCAAGGTCGGTAGGCGTCGTGCCAAATTTTCTTTTGGTCGCGTCTTTCTGTAAATTCTTGCTAGAAAGACATAGTTTCTTCGAGCTAACGGCTGGTGGTTTAGTACCTTGATCATGTTCAGAGTTCATCATGGTCATAACCTGACTTTTACAATACTCAAATGGCATTTCTTTGAAATCCTTGTTTGTTTCTTGAATCTGTGATTCGTTTAAAGGTGCCTTGTTCATCCCCATATCCCTATTCCGTGTGTTTAATCCTGAAGCATCCAATGACAGTTTTCTACTGATCCCTGAAAGCCTTTTTGAACCTACAGTATACTCAGGCATATCAGTTTCCTTTTGAACATGGAGCAAGTTTTCCATTTGTGCACCGAGATCTCTAGGCATCACGTCATCAAGTCTTTTGGTTGGATCAGGGACTTCCTTATGTAGATTCTTGTTAGAGAGACATAGTTTCTTTGAGCTAATGATTGGTCGTTTGGTATGTTGACCATGATCAGAGTTCTTCGCCTTCATAACATGATCTTTACTACATTCAAGTGACTCATTTGAAGATGCCTTCTTCAACCCCATATCCCTATCCCGCGTGTTTGGCCCTGAAGCATACTCGTGAAAATCACTTTCTATTTTAACATCAGGCATGTTCACCTTTTGTGCATCAAGGTCACCAGCCATATCTTCAAGTCTATTTGTTGAATCATGGACTTCTTTTTGTGGAATCTTGTTAGAAAGACATAGTTTCTTCGAGCTAATGGCTGGTCGCGGTTTGTTATCTTGATTATTAGCAGATTTACTAACACTCATAACATGACTTTTACTATATTCAAACTGCATCTCTTCAGAATCTTGGTTTCGTTGTTGAACCTTTACCAGGTTCTCCTTTTGTACATCAAGGTCACTAGGCATCAAGTCATCAAGTCTTTTGGTTGAATCAGAGACTTCTTTTTGTAGATTCTTCCTAGAAAGACAGTGTTTCTTCGAGCTGATGATTGGCGGTTTCTTATCATGATCATGATCAGAGTTCATCACAGTCTCAAACGGCATATATTTGGAATCTTGGTTTGGTTCTTGATTCTTTGATTTGTTAATTGAGATGTTTGAAGGCACTTCTTGCATCCCAATATCGCTCTCCATTGTGTTCGATCCTGAAGCATTCAATGAAAGCTTTCTACCGATCCCGGTAAACTTCCTAAAACCTATAGCAGACTCATATGTATCGGTTTTCACAGCTTCTGATGCTTTATCTTCTGTCTGCAGGAAGTGATGTTTCAAAATCAACCAACTATGCACGGTTTATATAATCAGTTATTAGTCTTCGGGTATACAGACATTGATACTGATTATTTTCTTATTTAAGTGTAAAAAATCAGTTAGAAAATAGGTGCTAATAATCTATGCACTCTTTTAACATGTAGATTCTGAAATGACCAAAAACTGCCAAACACTCATAAACTGAGTATCTATATATCACGACTTCAAACGGAAGTACAGCCAAATCTTATCTTCTGCAACCCATTTTGTTATAGCTGATTTCATAATCAGTTTTAAAACGCGATGGCAAACACTGCCTATGTCTAAAGAGGGTGAAAATATATCAGGTTTAACACACACAAAAGCAATACATACATACCATGCTTGAATCTGTGAGAGAATGAAGCGCACCAGGACTCGGACTAGCATCAATTTTGGCATATTTTTCAGTCATAGAACGCGCCTTCTGGTCAAAAACTTGTTTGTTGTACTTATACTCCTTGCTCTACATATTCAAAGAACAGCATATCATGATCAATACTTACATGACACCTAGTCTGTTATAAACAAAATTGGTCCAAAATATTCAAAGCAAATTTACTTACAGCTTCACACATTAGTCCGTCATCAGGGTTGGGTTCGCTCAACAACAACCCAATACTTGTCAAAACAGTTGAAATGTTTAAGGATGGCTGCCATGCACCCTGGTTAAACAACGAATAACAACTTCAGTAAACCTTTTAAGAGTAAGGTGGTGCTCGGGATTTCATATTTTTCAGCTTATGCATATAGACATATAGAAAAGCACATATTATGTCGCTTGTAACTAAGTGCTTATTATAGCACTAATTAAGCAAAATGCGCAAAATTTTTCTCTATCCAAACACTCAAAAATGCGTAACTCATTTTATAAAATGATATCAGTTAATAAACACTCTACCGGAACACAATCCCAAACACCCTCTTAACAAATCAAATAACATGCTCAGATCATCAATTAGCATCTTTCTAACTAAAAAGTAAAAACGCGTTAAATTCTTAAACCGAAACAAGTCACCTTGGGAGGAAGATTAAGTATATCAAGACAAATGCGTCCACCCGTATCAATATTGGGATGATAAATAGGCGTACTAAACGTCACAACCGGCGGCTGAAACGGATACCTGCAAAACCATTTTGCCTTATGTTTAATAAGCTTATATAAGCCCATAAATTTCAAAATAAGCCAGAAAAATTATAAGCCGAAATGAGATAACCTCATAAGCCCAAATCAAGCTTAAACAAACACACTTAGTCCATTGCTTTCGGCTTAGAGGATATTACAAAAACTCACTCACGCAAAACATCAAACACTTTGCGTGCATCCCAAAAAAAGGCGAAAAACTCACCTTTCGGGTATCTGAATCTTGATCTTAAAAAGACCCTTTTCATAAACAGTACCTTCAGGTCCTTGAATCACTGTCAAAAAACAAAACCCATTAAAGATTACTCATAAAATTGAAATATGGGTGTGAAGACAGACTTACGCGCGTCGATTGATGTGAGCGAGAAGGAAGCGAGGTCGGAAGAGGGGGAAAGGTGAGGGAAGGAAGCGCCGTGGGGCGGGTCGGTGAGTAAGAGTTTGAGTTCTTTTTGCATACGGAGATTCAATCTTGCTGCTTGTGCCATTATTGATTATTCGATTCGATTCGATTGGATTTTTGGTTTGAATGTTTGTGAATTGTGAGGTTTGTGTTTTGAAATTTGAGTTTTTGGGGGTAAAATGGAAAACGCGGGGTTTTCAAAATAATTTAAATACCAATTTTAGACTTTTTTGCATTTTTTAGTCCCTGGTCTTTCAAAAGAGCAAGCTGGGAGGAAAAGTTAGTTCAATTTCAGTCCCTTGCAAAATATTAGGGGTGTCATTCGGGCTGACCCGACCCGGACCCGAACCCGACCCGAGTTAATTCGGGCCGGGTCAATTGGGTCAAAAGTTATATTCGGGTCAACCCGAATTGACCCGAGTTCTAAACAAGGTCGGGTTCGGGTATGTTTTTTTAGCCTAAACCCGACCCGAACCCGACTAACCCGGCTAAACTAACACTTTACAAGTAAAAATACTCGGGCTGACCCTGAACCCGAATTGACCCGACCAGAGTTGACCCGAACCCGAATTGACCCGACCCGAGTTCTAAACAGGGTGGGGTTCAGGTATGTTTTTTTTAGGCTTGACCCGAGTTGACCCGAACCCGGCCGGGTCAACCCGAATCACAGCCCTACTTGCAATTGCGAAAGTAAACCGATTAAAATACTTTCATCTTCAACCCTCTTTATTTTTTACGACTTGAATTTTATTTGTTTTTAGAGGCGAAAATCATCAAATAGTAACAAAGTTTGAGATTTGTACCAATTTGGTACCTCAAACTTTATATTAACTATAAGAGTAAACTTCAAAATACATCCATGTGGTTTACTCAATTTCGCACCATACATCCCTCTCGAAAAAGTTGCAACAAATACATCCCTCCGTTAGTAAAAGTGAACCAATATACATCCCTCCGTTAAAATAAGGACAAACGGCGCAAATCATTTCTCCGTTATCTCCTAACAAGATAGAAAACATTTACACCGTTAGTCCTCTAGGTTAACTGTATTTGCACCGTTAGTCCCTTTTTACGTTTTCGTCCGTTTTTTTACGTTTTCGCTCGTTTTCTTACGTTTTCGTCTATTTTTTTACGTTTTCATCTACTTTTTTATGTTTTAGCCCGGTTTTTTTTACGTTTTCGTCCGATTTTTACGTTTTCGTCTGCTTTTTTATGTTTTTGTCTGTTTTCTTATGTTTTTATCCGTTTTCGCCCTCTTTTTTACGTTCTTGCTCTTTTTTTGTGATTAGGTAAGTATGCTAAAAGAAAAATTAAAATTTGATAAAAATGTTTCTGTATCGATTTTAAATCATGATTTTGACCCTTTTCTAGTCCGAATCATCAAAAGTGTAAAACACGAAAGTTGTCCGGAATGATGTTTTACATCAAGACTCACGAGATTTTGTCCGTTTTTATCCGTTTTCGTCCATTTTTTCAAATAAGTTTGATGATTTTGGTAAAAAAAAAAAACGGCTTCAGTTTATAAGTTATGAATTTACAAGAGTTCATAAGTTTATAAGTTATGAATTTTGTAAAAAACGGCTTAAATTTTGGTAGTAAACAGCTCTTGTTTTGCATTTTCTAGTTAAAATCTCGCAAGTCTTGATGTAAACATCATTCCGAACAACTTTCGTGTTTTACACTTTTGATGATTCAGACCAGAAAGGGGTCAAAATCATGATTTAAAATTGATATAGAAACATTTTTATCAAATGTCAAGTTTTCTTTTAGTATACTTACCTAATAACAAAAAAAAAAAAAAAAAAAAAAAAAAAAAAAAAAAAAAAAAAAAAAAAAAAAAAAAAAAAAAAAAAAAAAAAAAAAAAAAAAAAAAAAAAAAGAAAATGTAAAAAAAAAGGCAAAAACAGATAAAAACAGACGAAAACAGACGAAAACGTAAAAAAGCTGACGAAAACGTAAAAAACGGATAAAAACATAAGAAAACAGGCGAAAACGTAAAAAACCGGCCGAAAACGTAAAAAACGTACGAAAACTTAGAAAAGTAGATGAAAACGTAGAAAAAATGACGAAAACGTAAAAAGGTGGACGAAAACGTAAAAAAACGGACGAAAACGTAAAAAAGGGACTAATGGTGCAAATACAGTTAACATAGAGGACTAACGGTGTAAATATTTTCTATCTCGGTAGGAGATAACAGAGAAATGATTTGCGCCGTTTGTCCTTATTTTAACGGAGGGATGTATATTGGTTCACTTTTACTAACAGAGGGATGTATTTGTTGCAACTTTTTTAAGGGGGATGTATGATGCGAAATTGGGTAAACCACAGGGATGTATTTTGGAGTTTACTCTAACTATAAAAACTATTAAAGTTTCAAAATTGTTCAATTCTTATGTAATTTTTATGTTAGAGTGACCTAAATGTAACACTTCTCAAACTTGGTTATTATTTTGTAGTTATCGTTTATGTTTAGTCGTGCATTAACGGGTTGTACATAAAGTTTGTTGGAATTAGTTAAATTCAAAGGGTGGGTGTACAACATGCTAATGCATAGAAGGATATTTTAAGCATACTAATTTTAGAAAATTACATAAGAATGGAACAGTTTTGAAGCTTTAATGATTTTTATGATTAGTATAAAGTTTGAGGTATTAAATTAGAACACTTATGAAACTTGGTTACTAATGGCCTAATGGGTAACATATTCCCTTTTTAATCTTTTACCTAATAAAACAAAACCCCTATTGGGAATTTTTCATTTCAAAAAAATGGAACCATACCTTATTTGGTAATTTTTTTTCAATTATATTTTTTAAAAAGCTTTATACTTATTTAAAAAGCCTTAAGTATTTCTATTTTTGACCAAAAAATATAGAAATTTCGTTTTTATATTAAAACATTAAAATTTGCCAAAAAAACACATGGGTTTAGGGGTTATTTTTTAAAGTTTCAGGTTAAAAGTGTAGATTTATTTAGAAAAACGGAGGTCAACAAAGACACCCACAAATCCATCGGGAAAAAGAACACATCTTTTAACCTAATTCAATCGTTTTCTCAATCCCTTTCTTCATTCAACCCTTGATTGATCACTAAACCGTTGCTGCTGTTATTACTTCCTACTATTTCCTTTTCTCTCTTTGAAGATCAAGTTGGATTCATGGACTGGTATTTTTTTTATCCAATCCGATTGATTGAGATTTTGTGTTATATTAATAACTTAATTTAATTGAGATTAATTGTTCTGTTTTACTTAAAATTACTTGTGTTATTCCAAAATTTATGTTTTGTTACAAAGGATATTGTTTTGTTTTACTTTTTCGGGGTTCAGAATAAACTTTGAAGGTATGCTATGTTATAATGAATAAATCATAATTCAATTTAATTGTGTTGGTTGGTTTTTGCAGGGATGCAGCTAACACCTGATTATTTGTATGTTACGTGTTTATGCAGGAATCGATTTTTTGATTAAATTTGATGGTAAGTGTTTATGCAATATTGCAGGTTTCATCTTTATGTTTGTAAAGAATATGATATTTACTTATATTTGCCACACTATATTTTATATCCAAATGTGGAATTGCTAGGAACTAGCGTAGAGTTTAGTACTTTTTGCATTATGGGTTTTTGGAAGATTGTTTATCCAGCTAAGATTTGATCTTTACGAAACAATCTCAAGAGAAGTAAGTTTCTTCTAGATAGGTAAATCTTTATGTCGTGCCCGTTAACAAAAGATGCAAATCTTCTGGCCAAGTTATCGGATACTACTATTACCCTCAAATATAATTTGATAGCAATTTATATAAATATTTTTATCTAGATAGTGCAAGAAATTGTGATGACATGTCAAATTATTGTGTTTTCTTTATAATTGAGTGAAGATACCATCTGATAGCCTTTTGTCTTCATATTAGTTTGATGGAGATCACGAGTAGTTAATGTTCTTTGTCCTATAACCACAATGAATTTATTGTCAAGTTTTGATAGACCAGTTGGCGTTATAAGTAGGCTCTGACCGGTGATATATAGACGAGGTTAAATGATTGCGTTTGCATTGTAATATTTTTTGCACAATGGGTTTGTACAAATTGGGCACGTCAAATGGATCTTAGACTAGCGGTATGCGAATTTTTAATTAATAAAGAGGTTGTGGGTTCAAGTCTCGTCTTCTTTATTTATTTATTTATTTATTTTTTTAATTAAACTTATACAGATCGAGTATTAGCTGATAGGGGCAGTTGCATCTAAAAATTAATTTTGGACCATAACAGTTCGAAAAAACAAAGCAAGACGATGCCCTATCTGGGAACTTAAAGAAATGGCGGTGGACATGGGTTCAGAGATTGAACGGTTACTTTTTCCAGTTCCATATTTGTAACTTTGTGTTTGTATTTGTGTTACATGGTTTCCTAAAACTTAGCTATGAGTTCTGCAGCCATAATAACAAAGCTCTTAATCCTCTTGATGATGATGTTGAGGAGCTCACTATCAGAGTTAAATTATGTGTAAATTATGTGTATTTTTAGTTATGTACGGGTATTAAATTATGTGAATATTATGCCACCGGAGTATATTACATCTGTGTTTCTCTAACATGGATAATCTATATGTTCATAATAAGTAAAGATGGTACCTTTGTAAATGTACCCATTATGTTATACAACCAAGAGTTGGCTTATGAGCTTTTCAAAATTTACAGTCGGCCAAAAGGTCGGAAATCATGGTTACCAAAAAAAAAACTCCCTTAACACCTTAAAAATGTAAGCATGCACTTTCCGAACATGATAAAAGAGAGTAATTCTAACCATCCTTTTTTCTTACTAACGGTTGTTACCAAAAAGCAATGATACTGGTGCAATTATCTTTCCTGGAATCTTTGCTTCTACAGAGGCAATATGTGCTTTCGTTCATGGTAGATGTGAGGTGATTCAAAAATACCTCGGAGAAGGTCCTAGATTGTTTAGGGAACTCTTAAGAGTTGTAAATTATCTCTCTCCATCCATTGTCTTCATTGATGAAATTGATGTTTTTGGTACACAGAGGTATACTCAAGGGCATTAGAGCATTTTTAAGTTTTAAACTTTCCTATGTAAGTGAGATCTAATCATGATTGTAATGCAAGTATGATGCCCCAGTCTGGTGGTGAATGTGAAATTCAAAGAACCATGTTGGAATTATCGAACCAGTTGGATGATTTTGACTCGAGAGGTGATGTCAAAGTGGTCTTGGCCACTAACATAATTGAAAGTCTTTACCCGGCCTTGCTCCGACCTGTTTGTATTGACATGAAGATGAGTTTCAATTCCTGACATTAAAACCAGAGACCTATTTTCCAGGTATTACTTATTTAATAACATTCGCACCAACGTTTATACAGGTAGCAAAATGGGTGGGTAATGGGTCAAAGTTGGTTTGGACTATATATGCACTTTTGAAAGAGGGATATGGTGGCCACCCAAGTACTTGATTGTTGTCATAAGGCTACTTAAATGCCAAAACTAACTTACAGGCCAGTAGGGCGCATAACCGCAAACACGCCAGACGACTAAAAATGTCTTATAAAGATTAAAATCGTTGATGGGGTGTAAACATGTCTCAGGTCTAGAGTGTTGTCTGTATGAAAAGATTTTGAGGACTTTTTGTTCATTCAACATGTTCTTTGTTGGAATTAATATACAAGTGATACAATTCAAAAGTAGCTTCATCATTCTCCTTTTAAGTGTTCAAATTATATTAGGTACTTGAGTTAAAATTTTCTAGGAGGTGGTATGCGTGAAAGTATAATTTGGGTTTCATCACTTTATTTTGGAATTGGTGTCGACCATGGAAGATCAAAATTTCATTTTGAGGTGTTTTTATTTTGTAGTCATTGCCAAAGGGTTCAATGACTAAACTCAGTGATAACAACTCAAAACGGGTGAGTTTGGGTACGTGCCATTCCATTGTGAGCGACCTTTCCTGTTTATGCTCATAGTTGCAACATCGGGCATTACCTATTTGGTTTGATTAGAGGCTTATATATTGTAGACTTAAATGAATGGACTATGACAACCGTCTTGCATTTTATTTTATTTTTGAGGAGGTTCTATAGGAATAATTAGATTTGTTTTATTTTCTAAGAGCAAGCACAATGGTAACTTGAGTTAAGTTTTAACACGGTGGCACGTCAGCGCCACATCAGCTTTAACACTTTAACCTTAACTCACAAAAAAACACCCACAACAATAACTCAACCTTAACTCAACAACAATTTACAAAAACACTCCTTCATTTAGGGGGTAAAGTAAAACTTTTTTTTTTTTTTTTTTTTTTTTTTTAACACAAAACAAGCATGTTAACTCGCGTTAGTGGCTTAACGTGCCACGTTAACGCAAGATCTTGCAACGAGTAACGTGGACTTAACGCGCGTTGTTGGAGCATTAACGCAACACAAGCGTTAGGTCTTTTCGCAAGAAAGGATGGGTTCACGATGAGCAAAAATGTATTTGCTGTCGAGAGCAAGTTATGTCTTTTTGCACTTCACAGCGTGTAATCTTGACGATCACCAATGGACATTACGTTGTATATTACTCTTAAAACATTAAGTAACCATGTAGTTTATGTTTTTTAATCAATCAATCAATTACGTTGTATGTTAGTCTCTTAAAACATTTTGTAACCATGTAGTTTATGTTTTTTAATTAATCAACCAATTACAGTACATCATTGATACTATTGTTGATTTAAAAGTTTTCTTAATGCAGTTTATGTTTGATTTATTAGATGTTGATTTAAAAGTTTTCTTAATGCAGTTTATGTTTGATTTATTAGATCTAATTTCTTAGTATTCTAATCTATGTATCAATTGTAATTTATATGCCTTTAGAGGATTATGTTCATGTATTAGTAACAGTCTTAAACCTTTGGTTTGATCGAAGTTGTAATCTATGTAACTGTTATATTGGATGTAACTTCGATAGATTATGTCTTTTGCTAAGAAATTATTTTTATACTAACCTAAAAGTATTCTTAATGACTGAAAACCCATGAATGAATGATGTTTAAACTAAATAAAACTAACTAACTTTATACATCAAAGGATGAAAACATTAAATAATAATAATAATAATAATACATAAATAGATAATAAATTTATAATGTAATAAAATTGCTTTCATATTTTAACACAAGAAAACTATTTTGGACACGTATTAATTAGTAGTTTTATCAATGATAAGCATACTATTAAA
>LBNU01035123.1:176230-214697 GCA_014162995.1 Artemisia annua
GTTTTCTTAATGCAGTTTATGTTTGATTTATTAGATCTAATTTCTTAGTATTCTAATCTATGTATCAATTGTAATTTATATGCCTTTAGAGGATTATGTTCATGTATTAGTAACAGTCTTAAACCTTTGGTTTGATCGAAGTTGTAATCTATGTAACTGTTATATTGGATGTAACTTCGATAGATTATGTCTTTTGCTAAGAAATTATTTTTATACTAACCTAAAAGTATTCTTAATGACTGAAAACCCATGAATGAATGATGTTTAAACTAAATAAAACTAACTAACTTTATACATCAAAGGATGAAAACATTAAATAATAATAATAATAATAATACATAAATAGATAAATAAAATTATAATCGTAATAAAATTGCTTTCATATTTTTAACACAAGTAAAACTATTTTGGACACGTATTAATTAGTAGTTTTATCAATGATAACATACTATTAAATTTTAAAAAAAAAAAAAAAAAAAAAAAAAAAAAAAAAAAAAAAAAAAAAGAAGAAAAAAAAAAAAAAAAAAAAAAAAACAACGGTGCGTGAACGGGTATTATAACTAGAAAGCCACAAAGGATATTAAAAAAAACCATCGTAAGATTACGCTAACAACACATACTCGATCTATCTTAATCGTATATCTTGGTTTATAAAATTTCGTGTAAATACTTATTGAAAATAAAACCCTATATAACCACTAACTACGTCATCAAAAAAATAATTAAAGCACGAAATTAAAAATAATAATTTATTTAAAAGATTAGAAAAAAACCCCGCGCGTGCGCGGGCATTATATCTAGTTAAAAAAATAAAAAAACATCACAAGAACATCATAAACATTCAACAAATTTTTTGTGCTCCAAAAACTTCAAAAACACCAAGACATAAAACATCAATTGAATCTCAAATCCAAATATAAAACTATTATTAATCAAAATCCTACAATCAAAACCCAAAACATCCAACTCCTCTGTACACTGGTGTTTATAATCCTACTTTCAAGTGTATGTTATTTTATAAATCTAGGTAAATGGGATGAATGTGCGAAGAACGAAAAGCAAACATATAAAGCTTATAAAGCTATAAACAAAACCATAAGATCTAAATAAAGGCTCAAAGACATAAAAACATATCTACAGGTGATTATATAAGATCTAATACAAACACTTCTCAAATGATTACATCAACCTCTACTAACATGCATGCTAACACGAGGGTTTTACCTGATTTTGCCCCTCATACATGACGGTTGTTTGTATGTACGTACGTTTGTCATTTACCCTGGTTTTATTGTTTGTCCTCTGCTACATAATACTATATAATAGCTGTAAATTTGTATAGGTGGATTGTTAGACCTTATCACCTTAACATGAGACCTTTATCTATAATAGGGTTGTTTGGCATAAGGTTCAGAGAGTGTTTACCTGGTATGAATAATGAATTCAAACTACTGAGTATTAGTTGTAACAAAGTGAAGTGCCGCTGGAGATAACACACAAACATGACATGATGATCACTTTATTATTTTCACTATACAAAACAGTAGGAACTTAAAACACAAAAATGATGTGATGATCACTTTCAAAATGAAATGCCAAACACTCCCTTAGTTTTTTTATTTTTGCAATTGGCTTTAAGAGCTATACAGATTTTATACGTTGCAGAAATTGGATAGGCCTAAACCTGGTCGAAGGCCCGATATATTTCCTATATTTAGTCCAATGAAACAACCGTAATGAAGAAGATGAAGACAACAACGATAAAGAAGAGGAAGAGGAATAGGATACCGACAAGGAAGAACCACAAAAGTAGACAGTTGGTACACCATACTACTCATTTGCAAGTTTTTTAATGTCTTATAACGCGTTTTTGCAAATTTAGTAAACTATCGGGTGTCAAAGTGTAAATCCACTTCTTTCGTATGGTTTTGGTTGAAGTTCTGATGACATGTTTTAAAACTCAACCACTCCACTAGAACCTTAGTTCCAAATGAAAATTGTTTTTAAGAAAAAAACAAACTTTGAACTTGTTCATTGTGTCTGATTACATAGTTGGAAATGGTAATTTTTTTCATAAATTGTGTTTCTTTCATTAATTCTGTTAATGTTGGTTTAGAATGGTTCTGAATTTTGTGTCTTACTTTAGCTGTCTTGCGCTGGGCATTCGTTAACTGCTTTATTGATGCGATCACTATTGAGGCTTGTGGCGGTAATTGTGGAAGAACCAGTAGGAACAGTGACAACCATGCTCCACCGAAGCGGTATTCTTCCTCAAAACACTGTTCTCGAGAGGTTTGTTCAACATGATCTGTTTCTTGATGATGACAACAATCCTTTTTTCAATCTTTTTGTCAACTTTTTTAGATGTTTATGGTAGATTTATAACACGCACTTTATACAAATTTTGTAAAAAAGACAGTTCTATAGAGTGATCGATTCTATTGCTGATTGTTCTAATAGATGAAACAAACGCAAAATATGTTATAGACTTATAGTATATATAATCTATTGTACCCGAGTGTTATATTAGCCAATATAGAGTGTATTGATAATGGATCAAGAAGTTCTGAAGTTTCAATTCAAAATATACAGAATGGTAAGATGTCATGTCAAAAGCTATGCCGACTCTTTTTTCCTTCCCGTTTTTAAACGCCAAAGACTCACCACACCAGTTATACAACTTTTCATACGCATATGCCACAACCGAGACTTGAACCCTCGGCTTCTTGGTTGATGTGGTCAAAACTACATTGATCAACCACAATGGAAGTTAACATTTGACCAACACAGTTGAACACACTCTAATGCAATAACCTTGGATATCTTGAAGTATGCAACAATGATATAAGATGCCTACCTCTTGACATATACTTGTGGTAGTTAAGTTGTTAGTCTTACAGTCTCACTAGTCACTGCACTAGTTTTTATTTCAACATCTGAACCAATTAGTTCATACATTTATTATTTATGATTTTTATAATTTAAGTTGAGGTGCATGGCAACAAAACAGCAATCCCTTGTAATCATTTGACCCTGTTTGGTTTGCAGTTTAGAATCATATAGATATGAATCTAATGATAGGCTGGATTTAGTTTGTTGGGTTTGTTAGATACCTTGATTTATAAGTTTAATTTTTAGTTTTGAACCACTTATATATATCCAGGGACGAAACCAGAACATAAAGTGACCAAGTGCATTTAAAATAGAACAAGACTACAAACACAATTTCTAAGGACCGGGTGCATTTAACAAAAGTCAAAGTATTTTAACAGAATTAACACTACGCCTCAAAAATTTATGAACCGGAGACCCACCCTGGTTCCGTCAATGTCTATATATCCCCACACACTCATATAAAATGTCATAAACCAGCTAAGCTTCTACTAGTACACATGCCATATAAAAAGTCAATAGTACCAATGCTTGCACCAACACAACTAGTTTTGTCTCACCTCACTTGGAATACCTCCCACCCACCATCCCACCAGTCACAAACAATGGCCCCTCTTTTTCCCGCCAAAAAATAACACATGTCCTGCACTGATCTAACCATTTATTAGTACCACATTCTTTCACTTCAATATCACACACAAAAAACCAATCAAACAGTTCCAAAAAAAAGAAAGAAATGAAGGGTACTTCAAATCTCATAATGTGGCTAACTTTTGTTCTAGTGGTTAGTCTAGCCATGGTTCTGGGCTTAGTTCTACTCCTCTTAGCTGAGCTCTACTGTTGGCCAGTCATTCGCCGCCTTCGTAGGCGTCGTATTAGTACTCCAAATGGCGCGCCAATGACCACCACCACTATTCTTTCACCTTCACTTCTTGAAAGCCAAGAAACCGAAAACGACGTAGAAAAACAATGCCTAGATGACAATGTGGACATCCAGAAGGATTGTTTAAATGATTCGTTTAACGGGTCGTCATTGGTTTACATTTCTAACCCAGTGTTTGATAATGAAAATGTGACCAAAAGTACTATAGTTGATGATATTGATCAAAATGTTGGGACACCCTTTGAGACGCCCGATAGTTCTCCTTCGCGGTTGGAAACTGAGGATTCTGATGATGAGAGTCATGAGATGGAGGAGATTTCGTCGAAAGTGGTTCTTACGCCTTCGTTATCGTCTACGAAGAAACCGGCTATGGATGCTAGTTTAGCATGTTCGAAAGATGAGTCTATAGGGACTTCTTTGAGTGAGACAAATAGTACCAATGGAGTTATGTCTTCGAATTTGTTAACTCCTTGTACTTCTCCTTCGCTATGAATAAAATTGGGAAAATGTTTTATAAAGATGGGAATGGATCTAGTAAGAAGAAAAAATAAAATGAGAAAAGTGAGAAAAGTTTCCAACCACACAATTCAAATAAGAGGGAGAAATTTAAGGGGAGATGCATCTATTTTTGTAGGTGCATCTCAAATGTGTGGTTGTGGTTTCTTCTCATCCTTCTCATTTTAGTTTTTCTTCTCATTTGATCCTAACTCTTATAAAGATATCATACTTGGCACAATTTCTTTTTTTGGGTATAGAACAATTTTTTTTCCTTACACGGGTAGTAATCTTTCCAATTCTGTCTTTTTGAAATAGTTTGTGACATTTTTGCCCTTCAAAATATTAAAACTCCTATTAGCTGAGAGGGGCAAAAATGTCACAAAATACCCAAAAAAGATCGAATTTGAAAGTTTAGTACCCGTATAAGGAAATTTTTTTGTTCGATACCCAAAAAAAAATGGTGACAAGTATGATACCTTTATAAAACATTTGCCCAATAAAATTTGAGTGCCAAATAAACTTTGGTAATGTGATTATTATTTGATCATGAGATAAACATTTTGATAATGTTCTTAGAAGATGTTTATTAGTATTTCTATTGTTTATCTGCTTATTGTTTGGAAAAGAGAGTTGCGAATCTTTTTGCTTGGTCTTATCACTTTTTTACTTTGACTTGCACGAATCCAAAGTTATTGTTCTTGAGCTAGACCTTTGCATAACTACCATGAATTATGAGCTTAATATCATTGCTTTTGATGATATTAAAAAACATTATCATTAATGATAAAAAGTACAAAACAATGCTCTCCATGTTATATTTGTGGGTTTCGGTATAAAATGAAAACTATTAGTTTTCCCGTCCTAATATTATAGTCCATATTTTAATTTCGGGATCTTGTAAAATAAACTCTAGTCAATGAAAGATAAGTATAGTAATATCAATATATTCAATATTGCTTCAGAAATACGGTACATGTGTTAATCTACAATATTTTTTTGTGGGTACTTGAGAATTACTTTTACCATTAATGCAAACCTTTATTTAAATGAGAAACATGTAAGTGTTTATAATAACTCTTGGCTCTTTAATCTAAGCCAATGCCTGTTTTATGAAGCCTTATATTTAACGTTAACTTTAATAATTCTCGTTAAAGACTATTGGGAGCATGAAAAGTGGACACTTTTTTTAAGGTTCTTAAAGTTAAAAAAAATTAAAAGCATGTAAAGGCTGTAGACAGTGTTTTTGTCTTGTTCACAGAATGGGCCATGTGATGGAAGCCCAACGAAATTTACTGACCATCTCCATGTGACGCCTTCTGTCCCCCTGCTTTTCGAACCACCATTGGCATAATGGACCAATCGAAAGTTACCGACACGGATATAATTAGTTTGGACTATGACGATCTTTGAATTTCACTTAATTGACTTAATATGAAGAAAAATAATTGATCCGCAACGTAGCACAATGTGATTGATTAATATATCCCAATCCATTATATTCTTAAAATCACGGAATTCTCGTAAGTATTTTTGAGGACCGAGAAAGAGAAGTCTATCTTTTATTAAAATTTGGTGACATGGCGATAATTGATTGAGTCAAGTGGATCCGCGAATTCCTTACATAATCTCACAACGATTGTATGTCTAATTTCATAAACCTTCTAAAATTGGTCTTAAATGTGCAAGCACCTTTGTTTATGGTCCATGGCCATAATTTTCTCATAAATTATTACCAAAGAATCTTTGGTTTGTTAGTGGATACTCTTTAACATCATTCGGTGGATGCAAACATTGTCCACAACAACAACAAACCCAATCCCGCTGAAGCAGGGTATGGGGGAGGTAGAATGTAGACAGATCCTACCCCTATCCTGGGAAAGACCCGGGAGTAGAGAGACTGCTTCCAACGAGACCTCCGACAAGTGCAGGTGTGCTGGTGAGAGATAAAAGAATAAAGAGCAAAAGCCAGAAAAGGATGCAAACATTGTCTTTAACAAATTATTGTTTGGGCGTTATATGTAGTTCAACTTACTCATTACTACTCGTATTTTGCGAGAAAGTATCATTTATTTAGCGGAGCCCTATAAATTTAAAGTGTTTCTCCCTTAAATAGTCGATGATTCAAGTTGAAGGAAATGGTGCAGTTTGTCATTCGGAAGAAAATACCAATTAAATATATTTTTTGAACACGTTCTTAGAACTCGAAGCCGGTTGTGCTGAAGTCGAAGTTTGTGAATCGGCCTATAGAAAAGCCAGCCAAGGGGCTAACACATCTAAAAGGGGTAAAAATGTGAAGATTGGAGCTAATATCCTGAAAAATGAGGCTAATGCGAGTGGCATAGGTAAGAGCTCTAAGATGACGAGTACTATTGGAGCAAAGACTATTATCTTCGAACTCTTTTGATGTGCTTAACTTGGTTGATAATGATGATAGCATAATGTCAAGTGCATCTATTGCTAGAACAGACAACGAAAGTGAGCAAAAGGTTGATCAAGAGGTTAGTTCGGATATTGATGATATTGAGGACGTATACGATGAGACCGCCCAGTTTATGGCTTCTTCTTCTAAACAGGCTAGTGGTAGTGGTGGTGCTAACGAGGCTTGTTTCCGTGAGGATGAGGTCTATGACATATGCGATGGTTATGAAGATTATGCTTGTGACTTAACTGAAGAGCAGAAGGCATTCTGTAAGGCATGAGACACTAATCTTCCAGTCAATTTAGACATTAGGGGCTTTTATTTGTCTTTGTTTTTTTAGAGTCATATATAGTGAAATTATTGGGTAGTGGTTGTGTCCTAGTTATGTAGTCTTTTCGCCTATCTAACGGACTCACTCACATCTTCTGTACTTAAATGTATTTTTGGAGTCACCGGGCTGGTTAAAAACCCTTTAAACCCCCATGTAGTGTGGGTGGTTGTCCTTCCCCCACCCCCAGCAAAAAAAAAATAGAGAAGAGCTCGTAAATATGAAAATTAGGAGAAGATAATATATAAAATTAAAAAAAAAATAAATAATAATAATAATAATAATAATAATAATAATAATAATAATAATAATAATAATAATAATAAAATAAAGACTTTGTTGAGAAGTTTTTGTTTGAGCTTTGGACCTTATGTTTTCATCCTTGTTTATTGCGTTGCCATTCTGTTTGAATAAAACGATCTAAAAGGTTGCATGCAGTAGAAATACATTTTGAGATAATAAGTAATCAAAATCGATTTAGTTAGCTGTCTTGGTCAACAATATGGCATATGCATTAATGGAAGTATGTACTTGTAGCATGAATACATGATATACATGACAACGTTATGTAATTATGCGAGTTGGACGTATCTGACAATCTTCTTAGGATACTTCAATTCTCTTCGTCCTTGTGTTTGTACTATGTTAATTAACATTAACATTCAAGAGGCAACTCTAAACTTTTTTTCTGAACGGAGAGTTAGTAGTAGTTAGTGATTTGACCCCACAGTAACATCTAATTAGGCAGTATGCAAGCATCGAACCTTTCTTCTTAGGGGATAAACCCTACTCCTGCTTCTATTTTTTCGGGCCCCTGAAAGTCCATGGTGAGACTCGAACCTGAGACCTCTCGAAGGATACCTCCCCAAAGTTACCCTTGGTGGGCAACTGAGCTAGCAAGAGGCAACTCTAAACTGCATTTTGCTCCATGTGAAGCGTACGTAAACCAACCCCGAAACATATGGTAATGCATATTTGTGTGCATTAGTATATACGACTATATGGTTTTGTGACATGAAAACGCATAACGAGTATAGGAGAATCATAAATATTTATAGATTAAGTTGCATGTACGTACATAGTACATGTGATATTTACATGGAATACACCTTTTCGCGTTTGGCCTATACTGCCATACGTGTATTGTGTGTATTTCAGCTTCGGTGCCCCGTCAAGAAGTACCATCTCAGAAAACATATGATGCACAAGGATGAATTGAATAATAAGAACATAAACAATATATACCAAAGAAGTAATTAGTGCAACATTTTAAAGAGATTTTCAAAATAAAGGTTGTCCCTAAGATTCAAGTGTACTTTATAGTATAAACATGTTGTCTAGATACTATACAAAACATCAGTGGAATAACTTAAAAATGACTTAAAATTTATGAGTAACAACAGAATAAACTTCTTCCTTTATCTTGTCTTTCACTTTCTAGTTTCATTCCGCTTGGCATTGCAGGGGTGGCTTGCGCAACTCTATTTGCTATAAAACGATGAGAAACTATGGCGTCATTTACATGTAATTGAAGGTGTGAGTTAAATTAAAGACAATATGAAACGAGAATGTTCATGTTGTTACCAATTTCATAGAAGAGCTCGTGCAAGTTCTCAGCTGTTTTAGCAGAAGTCTCGAAAAATTGTAAGTTATTATCTTTAGCATATTGTTTTCCTTCCTGTAACAATCATAAGACACAAGTAACAAACGAGATTAATATGTAAACGACAAATAATAGATGGAAACCCTATGTTCAGTGACACCTTTTCTACTTTCGAATAAGCATATATAGCGTTCGTTAAGGGGTGTTTAGGATCTGCTTATTTGAGAGCTTAAAAAAATTGAAAAAAAAAAAAAAAAAAAAAAAAAAAAAAAAAAAAAAAAAACAGGTTGGTAAATGTTTACTTTCTTAAGCAGATAAGCAAACTAATTCAGCAATTTGAAATAAGCAATCCCAAACGCTTCTTTATTCCCTTAAAATAATAACAACAAACATATGTCGATAGTAATGTACCTCAATATCAACCTCTCGGTTTGTATTCAAATCCGCTTTATTAGCCACCAAAACCATAACCAAATGCGGGTTACCCTGCCTTTTTAATTCTTCAATCCATTTCTTTGCTCGTTCAAATGAAACCTGACACATACACGAAAGAAAGTTAAGATATCATATCAGAATTAACAAGATAAGCTAAGCATATCAAAAAACTTGTTCTTACCATCTTTGTGATATCATAAACCACAATGGCTGCAGCTGCGCCACGATAGTACATTGGAGCTAAGCTATGATAGCGCTCTTGTCCAGCCGTGTCCCATATATCAAACTTTACTGTAGTTTTCTGTATTGACACAACTTCTGTAAAGAAGGCGGCTCCTATCGTGGATTCCTACACTTGTGTCACAAGCAACTAATTAATTACTCGTGATAATAAAGCATAAAAGGGGTTGAAGGTTGAATGGTGATGATAGTGAACCTGATAGTCGTAAAATTGGCCTTTGATAAATCTCAAAACCATACTTGTTTTTCCAGTTCCCATGTCACCAAGAACTACCTGGAAAACAAGAAATTGTCAAATTTCAACATCTATAAATCTTTTTTTTTTTTGCAACCATGGTGTTTGAATTCAAGTTGATTAAACTTGCGGGGTTCGAGTCTTAATCACCCATGATCAAAACATGTTTTGTCATGTTAATGATCCATCCCTTGGGGAATAACTTTAATAACTATGCAAATGAAGTCGAGATGTATAATATATGATAGTTGTAAAAAGTGTAAGATGACTAGGTTAGCTGGTCCAATCGTCCAAGTGTCCAACTAACATAGTCATCTAATAAAAAGCACTTCTTTTGGTCTTAAGTATGTTACTCGTATGAGGTTTATCGAACTAGCTAGGTTTTTAAGTGTTCATTCATTCAAGTGTAACCTAACCAATAAACGGACATGAACCCATAGATACCACATATTCAGGTTAATATTCACTCATTAATAAGATAAAGTTGTTCATGTTCGAACATAAACAAACACGCAAACATGTTTGTGAATAGCGAGTGATAACATGTTCACTAACAAATAATAAACACAAACCTAAGTAACAATAAGCTGCGACTTCAGACTTCCAAAACATCTATAAGCTACAAGTCAATACCTACAATTCTTAACAATAAACAAGTTCAGTACGAGACATATCCAACTAGCTAGGTAGATAAAATCGACCTACAATAAACCTAAACCAACAAGATACCTAACAAACAGCGCGTCTTGTTCATGTTCATTCGTTTAACAAATACACGAATATAAACAAACGATTAACCCAAAAGGTAAAAAAGGTACTTACCAACTTGGCTTGTATATTCTTGCTTTTACCTCCCAACATTGCTATTCGCAAAATCTTGTTATCACTTTTTTTTCTTTTGGCGTTTTTAAGTTTAGTTGAACGAATGTAATTATGTTGGCGATCAATTCGATAATGGGATAAAAATAAAGAATGTTATGTTGTATGGCTTTATTTGACTTTATATATGTTTGGTAACGTGCAATTTTATTCAAGGGTTCCTTTTGTTTTATGCGACGGTTTGGTGAATCCCGACGGCAACGGCGTATCCCTTTTGTCTCTGTTATACGCTTTTAGTTAATTGCATCTTTATATATCTTACTTGTCACGCTTTTTAAAGTATTAAAATTTTTTCTTGTTGGTATATTACATTTTTAAATTTTGTCTTTTTAGTGTATTATAAATCAATTGTGTGTTATATCAACCATTTACACACTCAAATTAATCAGGGTCTGGGTAAAATAGTAAAAAAGATACACACAATTAGTCTATGATCCACCAAGATGACGAAATTTCTTTTTTATTTCATGAATAAATTTGGATTTACATAGAGTTGGAAGACAAACAAGCAACAAGCTGCGCCACTAGACCTTTTTGGATTGCAAAAGTAATTCTCTTAAAAACAATATTTTGCATGTTGAACTCTGTTGAGAAACTGCACAGCCTCATGTGCAAGAAACCAAAAGTATCAAACGCGAAAAGAATAAAAACATGTTGATTTTCAATGCACGCTTTCTCATGTTTTGCCACTTTTGTACGAAGCTGCTTTCAAAACAGCCTGATATACCAAAACGAAAGTTTTTTTAATACGCAACACAAAGTTAGAAAACGTGACAAGTAAGATGCATAAAAATGCAATTAGCCCATATAATCTTTGGTTTTAATATAAATTTACCAAAAAAAAACCAATTTTATTAGTTTTATCTTTGAGTGGCAAACAATTTGTGTAATGAAGCTATAGCTGCTCGCTAGAATACATTGAACTAACTGCAAGCAAACAGAACAATTATTAATCCTGCAAGCACGATGAACAAGCTAAGAGAAGATTGTCTAAGCATAAATCAGTGTAGGATTATATTGTTCCCGTAATCTCAATTGAATACAATGATCGTATATAAATACATGTTACGATAGATAAACAGGTTAAGCCCAATATACATGGGCCTCATACAATCACTACTAACAGCTCTTTGCACTCGTAGCGGGAGGTGAACGAACACTCATACTAGAGCGAAACTCGTCAAACAATAATAATAGTAACTTTTATTATCCATAATAACGATTGGAGTAAGATGATGGTCTAAAGTGAAAATGACTTTTTTTGAGCAAAAGTGAAAATGACTAGCTACATAATTTTGAAAACACCAAATACACCAAATCGTTGTGAAGGTAACCATCTTGAAGCATTATAATTAGTTTTATAGTAACATGATTCAACAAATCAATACGTACGTACTTATTAATCAAATCATTCGACAATAATATTACGAACATGTTAGTGATTGTGCCACGAATTGAAACTTGCACGTGAAATATAATACGGAGTAAGAATTATAAGGTCATGTAAACTCTTATTGTCCTTTTTTTTTTAACTTTTGTCTTAGTTTATATTAGAGTAATATGACGAATGAGGGCTTGTAGCCTATTCGATCAATATATCTAGTGGTTGTGAGTTAAAGTCTCAACGTGAACATTGGACAATAGCGTCGGACTAGTATGATTATCCCAACATCATTTGGTTGTAATGTTGTATTGTGGATAACAAGCCGACAACGACCCAAAGTAATGGCTTCGGTGGCAATTGCTATCTCTTTCAAGTATAACAACGAATTTGAGATATGTCACAGTTTAATTGCTGGAGGTGAAAATGACTAATTTCTCTCAAGAAGCCAAGAAAGTTGACATCTATACATCCATCATTAATGTCAAATGGGGTTAGACACTTCAGTTTGGATCGATTTAAGTTGAAATGAAGTAGACATGGACGGAACTTAGAAGGGACCGAGGGGGGCTGTGGCCCCCCCAAAATTTTTGACCTTATGGATATTTTATACCCTTTTATATATGGTTTTAGTCATTTTTAATACAAAAATTTCAGCATAGTGTATATCGGCCCCCCTAAAATAAATATTTTTCAAGTTGGCCCCCCCACCAACGGTGTTCAAGTTCCGTCCCTGGAAGTAGATGTATTTTTNTTTTTCTTCTAGTTTTTTGTATAAATGGAGTTAGACTCAAGAACACATGATATATATCTTCCATACACGAATGATCATGTTTAATTTCTTTGAAATCAGTGGTTCAAATCCATATAACTATGATCAAATGACTTAGATTAAGTATAGTATGCTTAGTCGGCATATATGACAAGAACATACCCGAATTTACATATGATATTTGATTCTCTACAAATGTATATGCGTTACTTTCAATAATAAACATTCTAATTCGATCGAACATATCGTATGAGAATCATATCGTACCTGTATGCATGGAGCTCAAATAATTCAAGAACCTTTTTCTGCTTTTGCTTGCTAGAATATTCAATAAAATGTTCTTCTATATTATTGCAATTTTAAATCACAAATGACTAGAGTCTTAAGATTTGGATATGGTATTGAGATTATCAAATGATATAGTCTTGTTAGGCATGTAAATTCTTTTGTTAAAGATGATCATTACAGCTCCAGATTTTATCTCCTACATCGTGTTTTACTATATATATCAGATCACTTAGTTAACATGCCAAACACCCGCTTAGCAAAAGGTATTGCAACTTGTCTAAAACAGACGACTTTTTGTTGCTATTGTTCGTTAAAGTATACAAAAAGTAAACTTGATCAAGAATATTTTGAAAGAACATGAAAAAGAGGCTTATCACGGTCTTAATGCTTCTGTTCGAAAGCTACACGTATAAAGCTTTATAACATTGTTCTTTTGTTTACAAGAAGTTGGCCAAAACGAGCCGTTATGGGCAGGGGCGGAACTATTCATTGGTCAGGGGTAGCGGTCGCTACCCCTGAACTTTTACCCGGCAGTGGAAATTTTTTTTAGTTTTATGTTTTTCGTACTATCTTTCGTATTTCGCGACCCCTGAAACAAATTTTCGCTACCCCTAAACAAATTTTCGTACTATCTTTCGTATTTCGCTAGCCCACTAAATGTACGATTGCAATTCGTAATCTTTTTGTATTGAAGGGGCTTCAGATGATTTTTTGATAGTGTTGAAACATGAAAATAACAAGTGCCATATTGGCAATTTGTTTTAAAAGAAAAATTTCAGAGAGACGATGTTCGGTCTAATAATGTTGATGATGATAATATTGATAGCGGGGTTATTGGGTAGCTTAAAATTTATCACTCGCGGTAAAAGAAGATGATAGATTTCTGATATTGATGGGAATTTGTCACCTAGCTCAAGTAAGATGAAGACCGAAAAATCCTCTCATTCCTTTATATTCTTAATCGGATTTTGAAGTCTTTCATTGGTGTACCGTTTCAACCGCAACTGTTGAAAGAGCTTTCTAAAATGAAGCTTATTAACGATTTGCGGAATTGAATGAGGACGATATTTTGAACAATTTATGTATGTGCCGGCTGTCGAAGGAGGAAGACATTTGACGATTAGATTAAGAACGAATGAAGATGTAATGTTNAAAAAAAAAGAAAAAAAAAACAAAAAAAAAAAAAAAAAAAAAAAAAAATACAAAAGCCATACAAATGAAAAAAATGGTTACAAAAAAATTAGACTCAAATTGATAGTGGGCTACTAGCTTGGGCCTTATTATTAAAACTCATGTAGCGGACTAGTGGGCTTGGACCAACTTAAAAAAAAAAAAAAAAAAAAAAAAAAAAAAAAAAAAAAAAAAAAAAGCAATTGACTAATCGTTATCTATTGAAAACGTCAAGTTAAAGACCAGAAGAAGAAAAAGAAAAAAAAAAAATCTGCGCCGCCCTTTTGCCTTAAAAAAATAGTAATTGACTAATTGTTATATTTGTTATCTGCTTGACTGCTTCCTGCATTCGATTATTCCCCTTCCTGGCTTCTTGCTCTTGCCTTAGGTAATTTCATTTTTCAAGTTTATTTCAATAATTTCAATAATTTATGAATAATTGAATACTGTATTATTAGGGTTTTGCCATTTTGGTTTCAATTTTTATATGTTATTGTGAATTTGTGATTTCTGATTAGATTGAAAAGATTGAGTTTCGAGATAGTTAGGTTCAGATTGTTACTTTGTTAGACTGCTTATTTAATTACGGTTTATCAAATACCCCTTGAAAAATAGTCAATCTTTTACTAGTTTTTTTTATCATATGTTTTTGTTCAATTTCATGGTGTTAAATTCTAAGTGAATTTGTAATCTTTTTGTATTAAGGGCTTCAGACTTGATTTCTTGATTGTTGAAACATGAAAAAACAAGTGCATATTGGCAATTTTTTTTAAAAGAAAAATTTCAAGGAGGACGATGTTGGTTCTAATAATGTTGATGATAATATTGATAGCGGGTGTATTTGGGTGAGCTTAAAATCTTTTATCACTCGGTAAAGGAAGATGATAGATTTGCTGAATTTTGGGATGGGAATTTGTCACCTAGCTCAAGTAATGAATGGAAACCGGAAAAATCCTCGTTCGTTTTCTAGCTATGAAAGACCGAAGAGGAGAGTTCTGAGATCTATTAGGTATTTGTTTAACTTATTCTATTATTGCGTTTTTTTAATTATTTAAATGTACGGTTAAAAAAAATTATGGTTAACTTTTTTTTTCGCTACCCCTAAAATTAGTTCCTGGTTCCGCCACTGGTTATGGGTGGTTACTTTTTAATCGGTTTGAATTTAGAAGCATGTTGAAGTGGGGACTAAGATGAAAGTCTTTATCAAGTATATGAAGATTCCAGGCTGACTCATTGTCAACCAGGACCAATGTCTTTATTTAAGATGTCGATTTCAGGCTGACTAGGCCAAATTCCGTCACATTTTCATTGCAACACGAAGATGCAACTAGAACCAAGCATTTTCACGTTTGTAAGTTTAATTGCTTAACGAACTATCATGCCGCCGGTAGGCCAATGCAACTGAAACATATTCAGAACTCTTGAAGCTTGGTTTAGTCGTCTTTGGCCCTTTTATGCTAGAGAATAGGTAGCCGGTTTTAGTTGTGTGAGTTGATTGGGCATAATCTGTCAAAGAAAGATGTTTGGTTCCTTCTTGTCGACTTCCAATAATGCATCTTGTGCTTGTGGGAGATTCTCGTCTAGATCAGTTAGGAGTATCTTCCGCTCAAATGGTTTTATAGTTAACAAAAGTTATTGGTACATTCATCTTCTTAACAATACAATGTGTTCTAAAATGTATAGCCTACTTTGGTAGTAAAACATAAGGGAATCTATATCTAGGTATTTTCCGGGACTCCAGGTTTTTAAGGGGGTGTTTGGTTAAGTTTATACGTGGCTTATTGGATTTGTGGGCTTATATAAGTTTATTATGATATGCTAAACTTATATAAGCCCTTAAGTCTCAAAATAAGCCAAAAAATTAGGGCTTATGAAATATAAGTTGATATTAAATAAACTCATAACTAAGCCCACATATAATCTTAAATGAACACCCCTTAAGATTTTTAAGTATCTAACCAAAACCATTCGGTTAACTGAAGTCAATTTTTATATTTAAATTTTTAATCGACTTGACAAAAACACGAACCACCCTTGTAATAATAATTAAGTTCTAATGTATAAGAGTAATAACTTTTATCTCCGAAGTGTGTGTTACATGCTATATTTGTACTTCTGTTCTACGTTACGTGTTCTAGCTTGATTTGGTAGAAAAGTTAAGAAATACAAAATTTTTATGCTATAATCAGCTTTATAAAGATGGTCTTAGACTCTTAGTTAACCTTTGAGTTTGATCTAACTTAACGGAACCGTTTCCTAGAAACAACTTCAAAGAGACATTACAAATTTAGTTGAGATATACAATTTATGCTTGATATCAATAACATCGAAACGATATAAACAAACTTAACATTAAGTTCACAGCCTCATTAGAGGAAACATACCATGTGATTCAGAATATAGTGAAATTGAATGGTACGTATACCATAACGAAACCAGACATATTAACTTCCAACCATGTGAAGTAAACGTCACATATCACTGTCTCATGGTAACTCGAGTCACACGACCCCCCCAAACATATGCATCATGATGATTTCTGCAGCGAAAAGAACCTGGATGTGTCGTTGGAGAGCACAAACACTGCTTCATGGTCCCTTGTGGTTCACCACCTCTAGCAACTTCTTGTTCCACTACGGCTGTTGTAGCTTGAGGAATGTACCACCTTGTCCTCATAAGGTTCTCGACACCCGAATAACAAGAATTTTGGTAACACATTTTCTCTAGCTTTCTTTAAAACTTTTGAAATTTTAAGGAAAGAATATATATTGTTATGTCGAGTTATATACCATACCAATGAGAGGAAAGAAAGTTGGGTAAGTAAAGTTGGGTATAAAGTTAAGCCTTTAGAACAAATTCTTGCTAAGGAATTGCTTTATGAGTGAAAAATAAAGTAGTGTCTTCTCTTGTCTATATTTGTTAAGATGAAGAGAACTTGTTTTAGTGATACAAAAACCTGACTCATCCACAGCTCACTTTGGCCAAACCTTTTGTCTCATAAATCACTGAGATTGATGTTGTGGTGGCCCACCTTGAGTACTGATCAGGTGTTTCGAGCCCATCGGTACGTGTGCTCCAACAGCGTTGTAGGATTAGTACTTGGCCGGGTCATTACTATCTCAATGATAGAAACGACGACTAGGACTGGTTCGGAGGTAAAAAAATAGTCACAAAAAGGCGATTTAAAAGATCATAACATTCTAATTAGCTTACTTTAGTGATTAGTAATGTTTTAGATGACAAAGTTGGCCTTGTTAGCATTTTTTTGTGATAATAAGGGCTTTTTAGGCTCTATTAAGAATTTCTTAGCAAATTTTTCTATGTTATGGTTTTTAAGCTTTGATATTATTTACTTTGTTACAAATCAAACATAATCTGAATCGAAATTGCTACATGTAATTTGTAAAGGATTGCAAAATTACATCCCATTGGATATATGGTTGAAAATAAATTAATAACCACAAGGACTTGCTTATCCATACAAGAAATTTCTTTAATGGATCATTTTTTTTTGAACTTTTTAATGGATCACTTGATAAGTATAAAATAGTATTTTACACGTGCTCTCTTTGTACACTACATATATGATATTGTCCAGAACTAGAATATTATGGTCCATATGACATAAAAAACCAATCTTGAAGATCTTGGAACCTAAATCAAATAGATATGGTTTGGTGGGCATATGTTTGGTATATGATGCTTTCTTAACATGATTAATGATAATTGTTCATTTGTTTGTTTCCTAGTTTAGGTAGTGTGCCTAAGCTTTGGTTCATGGTGGATGGTATAGCAGACATGGTGTTTATATTCTTGGTATAAATGTGCATGTAGAGAACTAACTAAATAGTGAAAGGTCTTTCGTATCCTCATGATTTATATCTCAGTGAGTTTTTTTTACTGAAGAAGCGATGCTGTTACTTTAGGTGCACATAGATCTCACCCGATCCTAGAATAAGCATTAACGTCCCGTCTTAGGCATGGCTCGCTCAAGTTCTCCATTTTTAGTTATAAACGCTAAGATGTTTATGCAGGAAGGTTTGATATTCTTTTATGGCACTATGTAAATACCCAAAAATACAAAACTTCCTGTGCTAGAAAAATAATTAGCTATCACAAATAGACATGGTCACAGGGTTCTAAATAGCGTGCTATAGCGACGCTATAGCGGCGCCATAGCACGAGGCGTGGCATCCACGTTACGAAACAGGCCAATGCGTCGTCTCTAGGTGTAGCGTGCAATAAAGCGTGATAAAGCGCGCAATAGCGCAAGGCGTGGCGCCTTTTTTTTAAAGCTTTTAAGACTTTATTTATTTTTAATTTTTTTAAAGAGATTTATTGAACTTGAGCTTATTTACAAGTATTTATTCGGGCTTAGTAGATCCATAACTGAGTTTTAAGCCTATTAGCTAACTAATATTGACAATTCTATAAATATTTTTTGCCGCTTTAAATCACGCCTTAAAAACGCTATGACGCAACGCCTCACGCTAAAGCTTGAGGCTTGGCTATGCCGCTACGTCACGCTTCACGCTATTTATAACCTTGCATGGTCACATAGAGATCACATTATGCAAATGATGTCCTTCTGGGCTGAAGCATGAGCAGAGGCTTCTTGCAACTGTTTCTTTTGGGCCTTTGGGCTATTAACAGAGTTTGGTAGGCTAATTCTTTGTATAGAATGGCTACTAGTTAGTTGAATAGTTGTAGCCTTGTACTGCAAACTTGCAAAGGCTGCTATGTAATATATGACCAAAATTTTACCAAATGCAATGAAAGGCTGCTTGCCTGTTTATAACATTATTAAAGTATTCGTGGGCATCAATCATGCCACATAATTCAACAATATTTTCTGTCAAATAAAATAATGAGTTGTCGTTATTGATCATTGACTAAAAGTAGTTTCTGACTTTATGGTTATTCAAGTTTTTTATAATATCACAAAGACTAGTGATATAAACTAATAAAAGTCTTATAAAAATGTGTACGCATCTTTATGAGAAAACTTTTAATGGTTTTACTTCTAATAAAAATTGTTGCTGGGTTATGTAAGGACAAACTTAGATGCTGTTTTGCCATTTAGTAAAAACTAAACGATTATCAAATATCAGCGACATACTATAATAGCGTTAACTTTTGTGTGCAATTTTTTATTTATGTATATATGGGTATAAAATAAGTGAGAGTGAAGTTGATGGTTTAAATTGTAATTAATTATTTAAAATTGATTGTATTGATTTTTATAAGTAATTGTATTTTAGTCTAACAAAATTATTTATTTTTTAAATGTTTAAGTTTTAAATATATATATATATGTATATATATAAGTTACAACAAACACAGATGAAAGAAAAAGAATAAATTATGAAAAAAAATTGCTGTCGCTCTTAAAGAAAATATAAATACGTCAATTATAAACAAGTGTGCAAAATTACAAATCATGCATGACTTCATTCTATTAATCAACGACATATGATGATTTGAATATTGAAAGCTTCTAGAAATTCATTTCAAGAGTCGTCATTCATTAATCCATGTGGCATGTGGGTGTCACTTTTGCCTTTTTTTTCATGATTATTAAATTTTTATTTGACCAAGCATAAAACTTTAGAAGAGTCGAGTTTACTTTTAAACATTGATTAAATGGCTATAAACATCCCAGTCCTCGAAGATAGTAGGCTAGTAGCATGGTTAAATTTCTAAAACTGAAATATTTATTTTTTAAGTATTGTAACCTGATCTATAAACATCCTAGTCCTTAAAGATAGTGTTAGGTCATTCAATCAATATTAATATCTGTTTGCTATTTTACAGATAGTAGGCTAGTAGCATGGTTACATTTCTAAAACTGAAATATTATATTGAGTTGGTTATATTGATTTGTTAAGTATCATTGTCTGATCTATAAACAACCTAGTCCTTAAAGATAGTGTTAGATCATTCAATCAATATTAATCTCTCTTTGCTATTTTACAAATAGTAGGCTAGTAGTATGGTTACATTTCTAAAACTGAAATATTATCTTGAGTGGGTTATATACATTTGTTAAGTATTGTAGCCTAATCTATAAACATCCTAGTCCTCAAAGATAGTAGGCTAGTAGCATGGTTACATTTTTAAAACTGAAATATTATCTTTGAGTGGGTCATATTGATTTGTTTAAGTATCGTAGTCTGATCTATAAACTTCCTAGTCCTTGAAGATAGTGTTAGGTCATTCAATCAATATTAATATCTCTTTGCTATTTTACAGATGAGATGTGATACATTGACCTAATAAATAGGCCTAACCGTGGACCTACCGCATTAATAACTTGTACATTTGATAGTACAAGTTATTAATGCGGTAGGTCCACGGTTAGGAATGTACAAGTTATTAATGCGGTAGGTCCACGGTTAGGCCTATTTATTAGGCCCATCTATCATTTTTGTTTACAGATAGTAGGCTAGTAGCAGGGTTACATTTTTAAAACTGAAATATTATCTTGAGTGGATTATAGTGTTTTTTTTAAGTACCGTAGCCTAATCTATAAACATCCTAGTCCTCGAATAGCAGGCTAGTAGCAGGGTTACATTTTTAAAACTGAAACATTATCTTGAGTAGATTATATTGATTTCTTAAGTATCGTAGCCTCATCTATAAACATCCTAGTCCTCAAATAGTAGGCTAGTAGCAAGGTTACATTTTTAAAACTGAAATATTATCGTGAGTGGGTCATATTGATTTGTTAAGATCGTAACCTGATTTATAAACATCCTAGTCCTCGAAGATAGTAGGCTAGTAGCATGGTTACATTTTTACAACTGAAATGTTATCTTGAGTGGGTTATATTGATTTGTTAAGTATCGTAGTCTGATCTATAAACATCCTAGTCCTTGAAGATAGTAGGCTAGTAGCATGGTTACATTTTTAAAACCGATATATTATCTTGAGTGGGTCACATTGATTTGTTAAGTATCGTAGCCTGATTGATATGCTAGTTTTATGAGAGATGGTGGATCACCTTTATCACATTTTTTGCGAGTGAAACATCATAAAAAGTACTCATCATCACATCCATTTCACCACTCTTACATCTTTAGTGGTGATGGTGACCACCTTTATCCAAGCAAGAAATTATGGGCTCCATGGGTGTTTTTCTTACGAGTATTATTTATTTGGTTTGTAAGTGTGTGTGAGTGGTATATTAATAGCTATATTTGTAGGTATTTTTATATTTTAGGTTTGATAGTGGGTTATGTAGTGATGTTTTTTTTAAAAGGTGATAAATTTGGTGATGTGTTGGATAATGGCGTGGTGTTTATGTGAATGATGGTAACGGTGACCATAAAAACTAGTATTAGATACAAATAGATTTAAAAATTGCCTTTTATACATAACAATAATAATTTTCTTGATAAAAAACGGTTGTAATTTCCTCCTCAGTTTTTGTTTTTTGTTTCTTTTTTTTTCGGAGCAATTTTGCTAAAACAAAATCTTAAATATAATCTTTTATATAATAAAAAAAGTACACTATTTTCGGAGCAATTTTGCTAAAACAATATTATTCAAAATAAAATTGGATCAATCATGTTATACTCTTTTGACACGTGGCAGAATCGACCAATGTGATTAATTCAAAATTGAAGCTCAATTTGGTTAAATTAATAAATTTATAAAATGTGCTAAAAAGCCTATGTGTCAATTTCATTAAAGAAACATACAAAAGAGAGGGTAATTAATAAAACCTTAGTTATTAAATTTTAAATAAAAGATGCTTATAAATTTTCATGTTTTTAAATAACTTTATAGATTTAATAATACCTCCTAAACTTTATAATTTATAAAAAAAATACAACAATACCGTGTTATTTATAAATATTATTATTAGTGCATATTAAACTAATATATTTGCACGCAATTATAAATATAATGTAAATGAATATACGAAATTATACATATACAAACTAATTATGTTATTCCGCTTTATAAGTTTAACTTGCGCTCGAGTTTCAAAAATCGACTTAAATTATTATTAAATAAATATTGAAATAAAGGTACGACCCCACATGCTGCTGTGAGATGGAAATAATTAGACGAGAATTTACATATAACAATGATACATATTTTTAAGGTCATTATCTCCTACTAAACACACATAATGTATTAAACATGATATAAACAGTTCAATTAAAAAAAAAAAAAAAAAAAAAAAAAATCAACCTAAACACAGTAGGTCTGTTTGGCAGGAACTTTTTGGAGAGCTGTTAGCTTTTTGTTACAAAACAATCTCCTCTAAAATAAGTAGCTCCGTTTGAATACGTTAACTTCAAGCTTTTATTTCAAAGAAATAGCTCCTAAATAAAAAGCTGATTCATGAAGCTTTTTAAATATCTTGGAGTTGTTAAAACTTTAAATTACTGATATACCCTCCAAACATTTGTTTATAATTATAAATATGTCTTTTTATGTCATTTTATATCTTATAATTACATTTAATAGCTAACTTACCAAACACTTTTATTAAAAAAAAAAAAGATACAGCTTGTAGCTCATGTTAACAGCTTTGCAGTTTACAGATTACAACTTACAACATACAGCTTACAACTAGTTTTACCAAACATACCCCGTGTCACTTAAACAAAGTAAAATCCTCTGTGGAACAAATATCTACACAAAATATTAATCGATATTAACACATTGGGAACAAAATTATGTAAAAATTTATTCATGCACTAGTGTTATAATTATTTAAGTATTAAAAATTTAATATAATTTTATAAAAAAGAATCTTAAACATTTCAAAATCATAAATTTATTAATTGTCACAATATTTAACTTTAAAATAAAATTATTAAAATATTATTACCCATTATACTATCTGTCCATGCGCATACATGATTTCTAAATCTTAATAGTTAATTCAAGAAACAAAAATTAAAAGCTCGTTTAAGGCTATTAAGAACAAATCAAATAATCAACAAAATATTTGTATCTTTATATTATCTGTCCCTATCGCGTAAAAAACGAGTCAATACGCTGGCAGCCAGTCAAACAAAACACACCCTCGTTGTCTTTTTACGCGTACCTTCCACCTTAATTCATTCCCTCGAAACTTCACATGTCCCTCATTTCAATCACCACTATATATACACAAATCCATCACCAAAAACCTTCATCAAATCATTTTCCATCTTCTAAACCATATTTCAAAACATACCAACTTCTTATAACATCCTAAACCTTTTTCATATATATATAATCAAATCTTGTAGTAAAAGATGATGAACTCACGTTCATTTGTTGTAGCTTTTATTGGCTTCATGTTCATGGCGATATTGGACGTGAACCATGCACAAGAATTTGCTCCTGCTCCTGGTCCGAGTGTTGGGTCTAACGATGGCGCGGCTATTGATCAAGGGATTGCTTATACTCTTTTGCTTGTTGCACTTGCGATCACTTATCTTATTCATTAGTTTTGAGATGGATGATTATTGTTAATATATATCTAGATTTGTTACTATTTTGTATTGGATTTATTTGTGTTCCATATATATATAGAGGAATCATATTCTTTTAATTTATTTTCTTTCGGTTTTCGAATATTGATTGATACTGACATTAATGGCATCCTTCTAATCTTAATTTGCAAAAATTTACTAATATGTTATATGCTTTAAGATTAGTTCTTAGAAGAACATGTTGAATCTTACCAAATGATCAAACAATAAACAATATATGGTGATACCCAAAGATTAGGTATCATACCATGTTATGTGTTGGGTATCATGCATCCAAAATTATTTTTAATTATACTATTAAAATGTGAAAATAGTTTATAATCCTCTTTGTAGTCTATTTGACTATTTCAATATGAGCCTTGATATATAGGCCTAATAAAGGGGCCTAATGGTGGACCTAAGGCTTTAAATACTTGTACAGTCACTGTACAAGTATTTAAAGCCTTAGGTCCACCATTAGGCCCCTTTATTAGGTACACCAGTATTTAAAGCCTTAGGTCCACCATTACCCCTTATTTAAAGCCTTGGTTCACCCAGAAATAATTTGGCCTACCTAAAAGCAAAACCGTTCGTTAGCATTACTAGCCGTGGCTGTTAATCATGGTGTTAAGGTTTGCGGCTAAGTTTGGTAGTAGGTAGATTGCGGTTGTTACGTTGGGGGAAGCAATAAGCATGACGACGACTATGTACACTTCAAGTGACAATACTAGTTGAAGAAGGATCTATCTTGGATCAAAATGCAACAAATTAGTCGTGTAACAAGCAATCTACATTAATAGTAATTTAGAGGCCCAAAATTGCCACGATTTTGGATAGCAGCTTTGGTTCGATGAACCACATGAACACGATCAGATTTCAGATACGGAAACTGTGATATTAGTAAGCCTCTTAATGGTGGTCTTAATAAAGCACCATCCATAGCTAGAAATCGCAAAATGTAACATAAACAAGTGTTTCAGGTTAACAATGTTGGTTTAAAAAAATGTACACAAGGACTCAAGGAGTTGAAGTTATCATCTCCCATTATTAATTCAATGAGATAGTAGCATTTTAGTTGTGAATTTCAACGGAGTCATGGACATTATTAGTTAATTACAAGTAATTTGTTTGTTGTTATTCGAGCATAAATTTTTGTCAGCCTACACACATGACATAACATAACAAAGTAACAAACACTAGTGTACCTAATATATCTTGGCCGGAACAAAAGGGGCCATATTTAATAGTTAAAGCCGGCCCAAAGTCTTTAAGCTTATCCCGGCCCAAAGTCTTTAATTTATGATGTTAATATTTCATGTGAATTTAATTTGAGCCACCAATTTACCGAGTCCAACGAGTTATGAACAGTAATGTTATGACACATAGACGGATGTAGTTTTCAAAAGAGTTAGCTTTGCAATCCAAAAAGGGCTAGCGGCGCAGCTTGTTGCTCGTTTGCCTTCAACCACTATGTAAATTCTATTTTGATGAAATAAAAAAGTTTAACATTTGAATTTGTTGGTTCTAGTGTTTTGAAAAATTGGTTTTTAATTGTTCGGTTGAGCCACCAATTTACCGGGTAACCGGTTCGATCATGAGTCAACCTGGTTTTCTACACTAAAATATAACTTTCATTTTCAACAATACAAAAAAGAGTACATATATAATTCTAAATATCCATATATTAGCTTAGAAAAACATTCACCAAAAAGGATAACATGTAAAAATACTTGTATTATTTGCGAAAAATAATAAAGGAAAAGCAAACCCGTCCGAGTCTCGTGAACCGGATTGAATAGGATCGCCTTAAACCCGCAAGGTTTAACTAATTTTGAAAATCAATACTTGCAACCGGTTGAACCGGCCGAGTCAAACCGAATTCAAAAACTTGTTTGGTTCTCATACAAGAGTACATTTTTAGCCTTTTGACTTGCTGCCAGCGTTTTAACTCGTTTTTTACGCAATAGAGACAAAAGAAAAAGTCAAAAAGTATTTTCATTTGTAAATAAACTGTAATCGTTTATTTTGGAGCATTGCTAAAGCCTTCTATAACATCCTCCTGCTAATCAATTTATTGTTGCTAGAGACAGATATGATGTTGTGGGACTCAAGTTGACAAAAGATAGTACCTAGATAGCCGCCCTATATTTTACGTTTTTAACTAGAAATCATAATTCTTTGTTTTTTGTAAGTTGATAGAATATGCTACTGGTCTCCTTAAAGCCACGACAAAAAACGTTAATAATGGGATCATTATTCAACGGCTGTTAGTATCTTTCGCAAGACAAAATATCCGTTAATATAAACCATTAGAACTAACTATTAGTTCTACAGACACTGAAAACACAACAAGATAATGTCACAAGTTCACAACAATGGCAACTCCAAATATTCAGACAAAATCCCGAAAATAAAGTTTACTAAACTCTTCATCAATGGAGAGTTTGTCGATTCGGTTTCAGGTGCGATTTTTGTCATTTTTCCACGTTTTCGGTTACTTGTTGAGTTTTGTTTTATAAGGTTTTGAAAAATTTGATGATATAGGAAAAACGTTTGAGACGATTGATCCAAGAACAGAAGAAGTGATTGCAAATATTGCGGAAGGAGATAAAGAGGACGTTGATTTGGCTGTTAAGGCTGCTCGTGAGGCCTTCGATCATGGCCCTTGGCCTCGTATGTCCGGTTCTGTACGTATTTGAATACCCTTTTGTAGTTTCACAATTTGGCTATTAAGTATAGTATGTTTTGGTAAAATATAGTTTTAAAACACATATAAGCTAGCAAATAAATGATCCTAACGCATTTAATTTGCATATTGACAGGAGAGGGGAAGGATCATGATGAAATTCTTACAATTAGTCGAAGAAAACATTGAAGAATTAGCAGCCTTGGACTCCCTTGATGCGGGCAAGTTGTTTGAGCTCGGGAAGGCTGCGGAGATTCCATTTGCGTTCAGCGTACTTAGGTCTAAACGTTTTCATATTTATGTTGATGTGTTTTCTTACTTTTAAAAACCTTTAACTTACCAGATAATTTATCTATCAGATATTATGCTGGTGCGGCAGATAAAATCCATGGAAAGACATTAAGAATGGCAAATCAGTTACAAGGGCACACGTTACACGAACCTGTAGGTGTCGTGGGGCACATTATCCCATGGAACTTCCCTATCGGAATGTTTTTAATGAAAACCAGCCCGGCATTGGCTGCAGGGTGCACCATGTTGGTCAAGCCCGCTGAGCAATCACCACTTTCCGCCCTTTATTTGGCCCATTTAGCTAAACTGGTACATGCCGGATATTAAACTATATTTCTATTTTTTTTACATATGTTAATTATCAAGTAGAGCTGATTTATAATGGCTATTAATCAGGCGGGTATTCCTGATGGGGTGATTAATGTGGTAACGGGATTTGGAGAGACAGCGGGAGCTGCGATTAGTTCTCATATGGATATAGATTGTGTGAGTTTCACGGGGTCAACTGAAGTAGGACGAGTTGTAATGCAAGCAGCGGCCACCAGTAATTTGAAAGCGGTGTCTCTCGAACTTGGAGGCAAAGCCCCTCTAATAGTCTTTGATGATGTGGATGTTGATTCAACCATTAATATTGCTCTTAAGGGCGGTTTCGCTAACAAGGTATATAAATTTTTGGTGGTAAAATGGGCAAGTTTGGTAGAGAGTCACACCATGTTTGGATAAAGCTTTTTAATGTTTTATGCGATGATAAAGCCATAGTTTATTTAACAGATATCTATCATTTTCAGGGTGAATATTGCGTGTGTAGCTCGAGGATACTAGTCCAGGAAGGAATATACGATGAATTTGTGACTAAGTTTGCGTTGTACGCGAAAGGGATGATCGTTGGTGACCCCTTTGATCCTTCTACTCATCAAGGACCTCAAGTAATAAAATCTTCAACCATCCATGAATTACTTTTGGAAAAAAATATGTTACTTGTTACAATACTAATAACCAGTCATTTAATTTATAGGTCGATAAGCAACAATATGAAAAAGTACTTTCGTATATCGAACATGGAAAAAGACAAGGTGCGACATTGCTAACCGGAGGAAAGCCTTGTGGAGAAAAAGGATACTATATCGAGCCAACAATCTTCTCAGATGTTACGGTAGTATATACCTTCGCTTATGTCACACATATATGTTGCATAAGTTCCACTTTATTATGTACTAACAACCACGTCTATGTATTTGTATGCTTGCAGGACGATATGCTTATTGCGACAGATGAAATTTTTGGCCCTGTTGTATCTGTCATTAAGTTTAAGTAAGTTCGCATACATAAGCAGTAAACAATCACAACTGGTTTCATATACTATAAAAGACAGCTACTGATTTTGTTCGTTATTTGCTAAATTTTTAGGACAATTGAGGAGGCAATTGCGAAAGCTAATTCCACATGCTATGGTTTAGCAGCAGGGATAGCGACCAACGACTTGAACATAGCTAACACTGTTTCAAGATCACTTCGTGCTGGTATTATTTGGATAAACTGTTATTTGGCGTTTGATGCGTCCTGCCCTTATGGAGGCTATAAAATGAGCGGGTTTGGAAGAGAGTTCGGTATGGAAGGCTTATACAAGTATCTCCAAGTTAAATCCGTTGTGACTCCCCTTCACAATTCTCCTTGGCTTTGAACGTATCAAGCCAAAATTAAAAGCAAACTCAATATGTCATAGTTGAGATGTATTAATAACAAATTATCAAAGAATTGATACTGAATGACAAAATGTCTAATGAGATTCAGTGTAGCTGAATCCATATGCCCATTATGATACCATGTAAAATCAACTGCCATTAAGTAAACACACCTTGTCCCGGTTAAGCCGTATGCCCCGTAGTCAAATGCTCGGGGAAGAAGTGTAATACTCATTCGTCAATCCGTTTGTGTGAGTTCGACTTTTGAAAATATGTACGTACATAAATAATACTTCCTCCGACCCAAATTGTAAGCCCAGTTTCATATTGCACATATTTTACAAAAAAATAGGACTATTTCCTTTTACAGTACACCAATAACATGCCATGCTGACTTATGAAAACCATTTTAATTAGGTAGAATATGAAAGTAGACTTATTGTAAAATTTTATAACAAAACAGAAAACAAGACTTGAATCTCAATTCAAGTCAATCTTATTATCAATCAAAAGCAACCACAAGATCAGAAAGACACTGATCTTAATCAGTACATTAAACAAAGAACCAAGAATCACTCACAAGATTGCCACTGCTACTCAGGTGCAAGCCTATTGACTAACTTGCCAATAGTATCAATACAAACACTCAGCCTCACAATGAAACTATCTAACAGATCAAAAGATCAATAACACAGCTTTTGATTGAACACAATAAGAGAGAATAATGACAACGTATTTTTGGTGATAGGAGATATGAAACCCTAGCAGAGAATGTGTCTTTATATAGCTTCCATCTCACACTTCAACCTTGTTGTCAACTTTAGCCCTTCAATCTTTCAACTTCAGTTAACTTTAGCCAAAACATGAAACTGATCTAATCTGCACTATCAAACATGGCAACATTAGTCCCTATACTTTATTTTCCAGGTTGAGTTATTAATTTTAACATCCCCCCTTAACTCCAACCTAGAAAATATCAATCAAACCCAATTTGTTAACAAGCTTATCACGTTGAAGCTTGCTTAAACCCTTAGTCAAAATATCAGCAGTTTGATCTGCTGTGTTAATTTTCTCAGTTTTAATTACACCTGCCAAAATTTTTTCCCTTACAAAATGCAAGTCAATTTCCAAGTGTTTTGTTCTTTCATGAAAAACAGGGTTAGCTGCAATCTTAATTGCAGCTTGACTATCACAAAATAGCTTTAGAGGTAAAAAATTTCCCCAATCTAAGTCTTGTAAAATTTTTAAAACCCAAACAACTTCAGAAGTAACAGAGGCCATAGCTCTATACTCAGCCTCTGCAGAAGACTTAGAAATGGTATTTTGCTTTTTTCTTTTCCAGGAGACAAGTGAACCATTAAGAAACAAGCAGTAACCAGTAACAGACTTTCTAGTTATAACACATTTTGCCCAGTCTGCATCAACAAATGCTTCAAGAGAAGCATTTGGGCACCTGGTAATATGAACTCCTCTACCAGGAGAACCTTTAAGATATCTTAAAACTTTAAGAGCAATTTTCAAATGAGACCTAAGAGGCCTATGCATAAACTGACTCAAGCAATGAACAGAATATGCAATTTCAGGTCTAGTATGAGTCAAATAAATCAATTTGCCAATAAGTTTTTGATACTCAGTCAAGTTATCTATTACTGGGTCACTGACAGTTGGTTCACTTGTTAAAAACAAATTTTGTTCTAAAGGAAAAGCAGAAGGCTTGCAAGCTAGCAAACCAAATTCAGTCAAAAGATCTAAACAATACTTCCTTTGTGATAAACAAACACCCTGCTCAGTATTAATCACTCCAATACCTAAAAAATATTTAAGTTTTCCCAAGTCTTTTATTTGAAACTTAGATTTCAAAAATTCCTTAAAACTTTCAATATCCTTTAGGTTATTACCAGTGACACTAATATCATCCACATAAACAAGCAAAGCAACAAAGTTACCTGATTCATTCTTTGTAAACAAAGAATAATCACTTTTACTCTGCTTAAAACCATTCTCAAGAAGTGCACTAGTCAACTTAGCATTCCACTGCCTGGGTGCTTGTTTCAACCCATACAAGGACTTTTTAAGTCTACAAACTCTTTTATCATTAGGATCAAAATAACCCTCAGGAAGAGTCATATAAACAGTTTCATCCAAATCACCATAAAGAAATGCATTATTAACATCAAGTTGGAAAATAGGCCAAGACTTTTGAACAGCCAAATTAATAATGCACCTAATAGTAACAATTTTAACTACAGGTGAAAAAGTTTCATCAAAGTCAACACCTTCCTTTTGGCTATAACCTTTAGCAACTAATCTACCTTTATACCTTTCTACTTCACCTGTAGACTTATATTTAATCTTATAAACCCACTTATTTCCTATGGCTTTTCTACCAACAGGTAACTCACGAATTTCAAAAGTGTCATTACTATAAAGAGCATGCATTTCTTTATCCATTGCATCTCTCCAGTGTTGTTCCTTACAAGCTTGATTATAAGTTTTTGGTTCAACATATTTATTTAACTCAACCACAAAACAATAGTTTTCTGAACTAAGTTGTGAGTAGTTTACAAATTTTTCAAGTCCAAACTAAACTTTGGAATCAACTACAAATTCATTATATTTACTTGGAAAAACAGAAGATCTATCAGACCTTCTAAAAAAGGTTGATCATTATTTTGAAAACTTGATTCTGCTGCTTGTTCAGGTAAGGGACTACTGACACCCTCAGAAAGAGTCACACCAAAAGGTGTTGCAGCCCTCTCATCTGCACTGGCAACTCCATTGGAACCAAAAGAATGCCCCAAATCATCCTTTTCATGGTCAATAGTTGGGCTGCCAAGATGCAGAGAGTGACTACCCTCACTCAAATGATGATCATTAGGAATGTTATTACCCAAAGGGGTACTATTATGCTCATTATCATCATTGGGTGTGTCAGGATTATCACATGTTAATTCATCAAAGAAGTTAACATGATTCAAACCCTTACTGAGAGGGTCAGGAGCAGCAGAAGTGGTTTTAATCTTGAAAGGAAAGACATTTTCAAAGAACCTAACATCTCTAGAGAAGATAAATTGTTTCCTTTCAAGACTATAAAGCTTATAACCTTTTTGAGAGTTAGAATATCCAACTAAAACACATTTTTCTGCTCTACTACTAAACTTATCATTACTGGTAAGTATAGTAGCAAAAACAAAGACATCCAAAAGTTCTTAAGTGACTTAAAACAGGTTTTTTTATTAAACACAAGATTGTAAGGAGAGTCTCCACTCAGCACTGAAGATGGCAATCTGTTAATAAGATAACTAGCAGTAAGCACACATTCAGACCACAAATACAAGGGCAATCCCCCCTGAAACATAAGGGATCTTGCTACATTTAAAAGATGCCTATGTTTCCTCTCAACAACCCCATTTTGTTGAGGGGTATAAGCACAAGAGGTCTGATGTATAATACCTTTTTCTTTACAAAACTTATCAAATTGATGATTTATAAACTCAGTTCCATTATCACTTCTAAAAGTTTTAACACATTTTTCAAATTGTGTTTTAATCAGATTATAAAAGATTTGAATACATTCAAACACCTCATGCTTACTCTTAAGTAAGTAAACCCAAACAGCCCTGGTGAAATCATCAACAACAGTTAAAAAAATATCTATGTCCTTCTTTACTTTTAACTCTATAAGGACCCCAAAGATCCAAATGAACAAGTTCACCAAGAAAAGTTGTTTATGATCACTCAAGGGAAAAGGTTCCCTTGTCTGTTTAGCCTTTTGACAAATGTCACAAGGCTCAGTTTCATTATTGTTTAAAAAATTGATTTCACCCTTTAGCACTGATAAGACTTGGTCAGAGGGATGACCAAGCATACAATGCCAAGTTTTCTTAAGCAAATTATAAACAGATTCAAAATTCTTAACATCTAGGTCAATACCTTGATTTCCATCAAAGTAATACAAACCATCCACTTGTCTACCAATCCCTAGAACACTCATTCCCCTCAAATCCTGAGGTAAAACATAACACTTTGTTTCATCAAAAACAATAACAAATTTGCTATCTCTAGCCACTTTATGAACAGACATTAAACTAACACAATATTCTGGAACAACCAACACATCATACAGAGTCAAATGTTTGGTGAGTACCATATTTCCAACCTTGGTAATCAAGGCTTCAGTACCATTAGGATGTGAAACCTTGATTCCAAGTTTGGAAATATCAATAACATTTACCAAAAATTTGTCAGTGTATGTTAAATGTTGATTAGCACCAGAATCAACAATTATACCAGCTGCCACTAGAGCAGCCCTCATTTTACTATTGTGACAAAAAAAATCTCTTAAAGTTTTGATTAAAGAATTTACTTGTGTTAAAAACAATACCTGCCATATTGGCATGAACATTTTTCCCATTTCCATCAGTGTTAAGAGAAGTTTCTTTGATCAAAGAAAGAAGTTTTGAAATCTGTTCATCAGAAAAAGCAGAAGTGGAACTAGATCCAACAGAATTGTTATTGTTAACAAATCTTTTATTAAAGTTTTGAGTACCCTGATTATTACTATTGTTACCATTTCTTTTATTTTTTCCAAAATCAGCAGGGTATTCAATGATTTTAAAACACCTATCCACAGTATGTCCATTAAACCCACAATGCTCACAAACTAAGAGAGGACCACCCAGAGGTCCTTCTATTATCATTATTTCTAGGGCCATTGTTAGGTCTGAAGGAATTACCAGAGGTGGAAGACCTTTGGGAATTCCCCCTATTAGGCACACTGGAATTAAACACATATGATTGAGACCTTTAGGAAGTCCCACCACCTGAACCAGTAACCACAGATCTGTGAGATTCCTCACTAGATATGATGGCAAATGCCCCTTTCACATCAGGGAGGGGATCTCTAGACAAAATTGTCGATATAAATAATGCCTAAAAACGTTATTAACATTTATCGATATCTCTATGTTTTGATAATCACAAAAAGTAAACTCATTGAACTATAAATTATGATGTAAACAAGTATTCAGTGATAAATATTTATTTTAACATCCAAATCACTTAAGGTATGAATGAATAAATGTTTAATGCATTTTATGATCAAAGGAATTTTTATTTTTACAAACCTTACGCTTTTTATAAAATGGGACAAACATTTTTAAACTTATACAAAATGTTTTTGTATTTATAAAAAATGTTTTATTCAAAATAAATATTTTGAATTCAAATTTCTACCCAAAAAAACAGCTAGATTTTTCAGATAAAACCTTCCCCACAAAAGGACAAAAAATTCTGAAGAAATTTTTTTTTACTAGGCGGCCCCCTTAATTAATTAAGAGGACCGGCTAGTAATTATGGGGACCGGCCACGCTTCCGAACAGTATTTTTTCCCTATAAATACTGGCTCAAATCTGGCATTTTTCCTCACCTTTCGCACTATAAACTTTCTGATCTAAATCTTCTATACCATTCTCGTAAACCCTCTGATCATATAATCATAAGCTTTTGTTTCCAAGTGATCCAAGCTTCAACCTTTCAAGTGCAAGAGAAGAATACTTCAATTCTTCAAGACAAGAAGTATTACAACTTGTTGTGACCACCACATCCAAGTTGTTTGTGCATCATCACTTGTATATTATTCATCCGTTTGTGTATTAGTTGTGAATATTAGTTAGATAGAAGTAAGCATAAGGAATTAGGCTAGTAAGGTGTGTAGGTAGAGAAGTTGTGAAGTGATTGTGGTATGCAAGTAGTATAGGTGTGAAGAAGAAATAGTGTGATTAAGTAGTGTTTAGGTGTGAAGAAATTGTGAAGTAGTTGTGAAGAAATTGTGAAGAAGTAATGTAGTGATTAGTGGTGTGAGATTGGTTTTAGCTAGGATTAGAACTCGACATTTAGCTTAGTGTCGTAAATCGGTGTAAGCAAAGGTGTGTAAGGTTTTCTCCGCCATAAGGGAGCTTGTTGACATAGTAAAAAAAACTCTGGAGTAGGTGACTCGGGGAGTGGAGTAGGGCAATGATGAGACGAAAAATGTTACGTTTTTAGGGGTCGGTTTGAGTCCTAATTCGTATGTTTTTGGTTTGGATTTCACCCAAAGTCGTTTCTTTTCTCATTTTAGGTACTTTTGAAGGGAAAATCACAAAAGAAACATTTTCGAGCGTTTTCGGAGTGAAAAAGTGCGGAAAACAACAAAAACTCAAAAGACCTTGAAGATTACAGAAGGTGACGCCGTCACTCTATACAAGGTGACGCCGTCAGGAACAAGTGAAGTCCAGAATTGGAAAAATACTCGTGACGGGCCAGAGAGTTCGTAGTGCAATTTGGTGACGCCGTCAACCAAGGCCGTCAGATCTGGAACCAGCAATTATGACCACGTCAATCAAGGCCGTCAGGAAACCCTAATCGCCGAGCTGACGACGTCACCTATTGGGCTGACGCCGTCAGCCCGCGTTTTCTATATATATAGAACGATTTTTCTTTATTTTAAAAAGAACCTAGTGGAACTTTAGACGAATTTTGGAGTGGAGAACTTTAGGGTTAAACCCTAGTACGTGTATTACAGACCTTAGAGGGTATCCTAACCCCTCTAACTTGCATGTTTAATCCAAGATAAGTCTTTATTCATACAATATGTCTATGTGTTGTGTGATTTATGCTTGTGCTTGTCTTTCTTTCAACATGCTAGGCTAATTTACTTTGTGTTTGCTTAGATCTAATGAAACCTAACTATTGATTATCATGTGATGTGTATGTTGTGATTGTATTTGGGTGAATGTTTCATCTACGTTAGACTAGAGAAAACTGGCTAATCTCCTATACGGTAACAAGCTTGAACGTCTTTAGAAACGTGAATCGTATGTGCGTTATCGATTTTAAGGTAGTATTTCATGCATAGGTTGCTATCGGTGAGCTCATGATAGGATGCTTGACGTATCGTCATAGAGTGAGGTAGGAACTTATAGAGTTAGGGAATTGAACGCACTCCCTACGACTTGTTAGGAATACACCCGTCATCCACGCAAACTCAACATACTAATTACATGGTAAAAGATAGTTAGGGAGTAATGAAATCTAAGTAAACACTATTCTCCACCACTGATTTTCCCAAAACCAAAAAAATACAAAAATATAAGTAGCTTAGAAGTAGATAACTTGGGTTAGTTGACTAGCAACTAATTCCGCCCTATCCTCCAAAACCAGAGATTTTACTGCTTTCATAAAATATAAAAATACAAAAAGAATCTTCCTCCACCCTTAGACCTAGATTAGAGTAGCCTTTAGCCTAACGAACACTATTCCCTGCGAGAGAACGATCAATCCCCCGGTACTTGCCACTACACTATACTACATCGGTCAGGTACACTGCCTGGTGGGGATTGCAAGCTTCTCGAGATCCCTCGAGAGGTAAAACGTAGTGCGTGTTGCAATCCACGCGCATCAAGTTTTTGGCGCCGCTGCCGGGGAATAGTTATTGTTTAGGTTAATTTTTATTCTTAGATAGGTCTACTCACTAGACTCCTTTCTAGTGAGATTTTGTTTTATTTTTCTAGGATCTCTTTAGTCTATCTCATTCTTCGTGCTTGTGTTCGTAACCATTACCATCCGCCATCATGGAAGGTGGTAATATCCTTGATCCCAACAACCCAATTCAACTAAACCCACCTCCTAGAGCCCGCACCTTAGGAGAGTACTCCCGACCTAGCCACCAAGGCTATCGAAACACCATTGAGCTCAACCAAGGAGCCAATGTGACACCCTTGAGATCCGACACCATCCGGTTGGTGCAAAGCGGATGCGCATTCCATGGGCTTCGTTCCGAAGACCCAAATCAACACCTTAAGGATTTCCTCAAAATCGTAGATTCCATAGACCTTAGTGTTGACACCCGAGAGACCACCCGACTACGCCTATTCCAATTCTCTCTACGTGACCAAGCTAGTCAATGGCTTGAGCGCTTACCCGCAGGATCCATCACCACTTGGGACGACCTAACCACTCTCTTCCTTGCCCAATTTTTCCCACCGGGGAGAACTAGCAAACTTAGGAGCGACATCTTGACGTTCCAACAACGTCAAGGCGAAACCCTTTATGAGGCATGGAGCCGATTCAAAGACCTACTTCACAAAGTCCCTCACCACGGCATAGAACTTTGGCTCCAGATTCAAATCTTTTATGATGGTGTTGATCACCAGACAAAAAGGGCCATAGACTACGCCGCCAATGGGAGATTGAGCAAACTTCACGTAGATAAGTGCTGGAAAGTCATTGAGGACTTAGCAAACTACGAAGAGGAAGAATGGGAAGATCCAATACTCCCAGAAAAGAGTACGCTCAATCACATCCATGCAACTCAGGAACAGCTATTTGAGAGCTTAACTAGGCAAGTGGATGAGTTGATGAAGGCTGAGGCATCCCGGGTTGAGACTGAGATAAATCCCGTAAGATGCGTAAACGCGGTCAGCAGGCGTGAGTTCCCTACACCATCGCGGCAAGAAGAATTCGAGGGAATAATGATCACCTTCATGAATAACCAGGAGAAGCAGATACAACAGCTAGAGAATCAGCTAAGAAATACCCACAGCACCTTCATGGACTTGGCCGATATCTTTATCACAAGGGTCAAGGAGAAGATTGTGGAGGAATCCAAACCCAAGAAAATCGAAAAGGTTTTTGAACTCTCAACTCTTTCTGAACCTCATAACGGGCAGGATAAGGAAGTTCCTTTCTCAAAACCGTACACCATAAGCTTCTCCCAATTCTTCAAACCCACTCGTGCAAAGGAAGATTCGCGATTCCACAAAATCTTTGTGGGAAGCGTGCTAACCACACCATATAACTTTCACGAAGTTAACAAAAGGTCCTTCGGCTTTAAACCTGGTGTACATCATACGTCATCTAAAGACAACCATAATCCAAACATCTCTCATGAGCAGCCTCTCCGCACGTGTGTCACTCGCCAAAAATGGGAGTATAACACAACCGGAACTCTGACCGACCATACTCTAAGCCACATCACACCTTGCGAGAGTAACAAAACATTTGACCCAGGCGGCATGTACTATGATGCTAGTTATTGAGGTTTGTAACCTTGATGAGGTGAATGCATAAAGTCCAGGGGGTCATTTGCAAGTTATATCAAAGTTCAAGGGTAATAACGTCTGACGGCGTCAAGAGATTAGGCGTGACGCCGTCACCTCGACCAGACAGCATATAATCTGTCACTTTCTCTCACTTTCAACATAAACCCCACACACCATATCCACCCCACTCTCACCCACGAGCCTCTCAAGCCCAAATCAGCGCGTTCCGTCTCCAATTCTTGCGTGGTAAGTGACTTTTATTCATCAATTTTGCTTCAATTTTCCATAGGATCAATCAATTTCGAAAACCCCTTTGTTTTTGGAACCCTAGGATAGATTCGTGCCTAAGACCCATAATGCCCTTGATTTGTGATGTTATTACAATAATTAGAGCATTGGGAATTAGGTGGTAAGGGGGGTCCATTCACTAGTCGGGTAGAAACGAAATTTTGAGCCACGATCCATGGACCAATTGCCCATTTTGCTGTTATGGGGGCATTTGGTTTGAAGCCTATGATAAAATATTGGTCCTTTCCCTCGTAAATTTGAATTTTGAAACTCAATAGGATCTGACGGCGTCACCCTTTGGGCGTGACGATGTTAGAACTGTCTGACTGCTTATCTAGGCTAGAAACATCATCTAACTCTTTTCCGTCACTCGTGCTTTGTTCCAGGAAATGAATAAGAGGCCAAGACCCAGCAGGGGAAGCTCCTCCAGGGCCCCACAACCGGAAAACTATGGAGAGACGGTCCATCAATGGAACGTCTTTTCAGAAGATGCATCTGCCATCCGCTACACCCAACTTCTGGACCAAACAGTTGAGCGTGGCAATGTCATTGACTGGAACTTCCTTCGCGACAACAATCTGGAGTAGGGTTTTGTCCAGAGCTTCAGCACTGACGGGTTTTTTGGTCCCCAGTGGGATCGGTTATTCAGGATGAGGGAGCCAGTTTATGATGAGTTGGTTCGTGAGCTCTTTGCTACTTTCAGGTTTGATGCTGCTGAGGCCCGGGAGGATATGGGCCATACCATGATCTATTTTCGGCTGGGGGGAGAGATGAGGAGTTGTTCGGTTATGGAGTTTGGTTGGAGGCTGGGGTTGTATGATCACAACGAGGCTAGACAGGGTGAGTTTATGACGAGGTTGCTGAATGGGGAGACCATGAGGAATGATCTTGCTTGTGTACAGTTCTGGCCCACCATTGGGGATGGGGTCTACACGAAC
>LBNU01035123.1:237482-249314 GCA_014162995.1 Artemisia annua
AAAGGACTAACGATCGCCAAGTTGAAGCGGAGGGAGAAGAGAGAAAAAACAGAATTTTAAGTTATAAACGATGCCATTTAATTTACTAACGGGCCGTCAGTGGGTAACACAAATTGTACAATAATTCGGATTGTTAGTTGTCACATTTAAAAAAAAAAAAAAAAAAAAAAAAAAAAAAAAAAAAAAAAAAAAAAAAAAAAAAAAAAAAAAAAAAACAAACAAACTCTCTCCGTCCCATATTTATAGTCCATCTTTCCTTTTTCGGTCGTCCTAAAATAATTGTCCACTTCCATAAATAGATTGGGAATATAGATCAAGTTTACCATATTACCTTCATTTGATGTTATTATTACAAACTTTAAAGAAGTTAAAATTTAATTGGTTAAGGGTAAAACTGTCTTTGTGCAAAAAGTAAGAAAGAGAAAGTTGTAATGATGATGTTTTTCTAAAACTGTGTTTTTTGTCTGTGAACAATAATTTTGGGATGGATGTAGTAGCTACATAAAACCATAAAACATGTCATATTTGATGCATTTTTAAGTAATTAGCCCTAAATTGTATCCAAAATTCGTAAAAAATCAATTTGCAAAAACCATTTTTCCAACACATATTTCTATTACTTAGTTCTAAGTTATCAAGCAACGGAAACGGCACTCAACAACCACATCCTTCTTCGTCTACAACTTCTCACCCTCACTCACAGGTAACGATCTAAACACCCTCTTCAAAAACCATGGACAACTTGTTGATGCTTATGTCGCCAGAAAGAAAGACAAATACAACAACCCCTTTGGTTTCATTCGCTTTAGAAACGTCACAAACCCCGCCCAGTTCCTCACCACCCTCCAAAACATCAAAAGTGATGGGCTCATACTCAGTGTTTACCCAACCAGATACAATAGGAATGGAAGACCTACTACCCAGACAACAAAACCCACGTTTTCAAACAGTGGGAACAATACCAGAAATCATACAACGTTCCATTCCCACCGCCCTCACCCCCCCCAACTTTCAACAACCAACCATCTTACCATAACCAATCTACTAACAGCTACCGTGATGCCCTAACAAAAAAACCAAACCCCACCCCCATAACCATATCCCTACCAACCCCTGAATCAAAATCTTCCACGCAGTGGAAAAAAACCTCGATTATAGCTACAACCAAAGACCTTGCCACCCTGGAAAACCTGGAGGAAATCCTCAAAACCATAGACATCAATCCCAGTACAACACTCACTTACATTGGTGGACTCACGATCATGTTAGCCTTCAATGCTTCAGTCATAGCCAAAACTTTCCTCTCGGAAAAACAATCTTTTTTGCAAGAATGGTTCTCCCATTTCAGTATATGGAACGGTGAAGATAATGACTATGGCAGATTAGTCAAAGTAAAAATTCATGGGGTTCCATTGGTGTTAAGGAATAGTGAAACATTCAATAAGGTGGCCTCATCAGTGGGACGAATTGTCCAACACTCCACAGCCAATGCAAATGATATCAACTTGTCTCATGAACAAATGGTTCTGATGATAAAGTCCTACCAGAAAGTTGATCATCAAATCACTTTGAAATGGAGAAACAAATCTTTTATTGCACGAATAGTTGAAGATCAGAATGATTGGACCCCCTCATTTTTAGCCTCAACGGATCAACAGAAACAAACCGCCAGTGATTCTCCAACAACTTCAGGCGAAAACCCTAGCATGAACATGGAAGAAGACCATTCAGATTCCATGGGGAACCCAACCGGTGCTTTCAACTCGGGTAATTCAAAAAAATTACCTCCAAATGAATTAAATGCTGCTGTACCCAATAACACCTTTACCCATAATCCCCACAATAACCAAAAAAAACAATAATACATCTGCAACATTCCAAGAAACTAACACATCTAACTTTCATGGACCCCACTCCTTTCCAATACCCCCACCACCTCCCCACCTTTCCATGCACTCAGAAAACCCATTCAATACCCCATGCAATTCTCGTAAACGACAAAGACAACATTCCCCAGACTTAGACCTAAATTCCCCACCATCCTCCATCTCCTTCAGCCGCCAAAACAAACCACCTTTTCACAACACTGCCCCACCTTTTCTTGCAAGCAACCCAAATCTCTCTTACAGAGTCAGAGCACATCTGATTCCTTTTCAATCATTACAAGAGGATACACCTTATACTGACTTGGAAAAATCCCCTACCCATACCCAAGAACCTCAAAACACCCATACCCAAGAACCTCAAAACATCAGTCACACATCGCGCCTGAGCAACACCAAAACCTACATCACCTCACCCCCCAAACTCAGCTACCCAAAACACGATCCAACAAAACATTAGCTTACCCCAAGCAATATCCCCTATCCCAACCAACCCACCAGAAAACACCCCCTCACTTGAACAGGAAGTAGAAAATACCTTAAAAGTTGGTGAATGCATTGGCATCAATATCTCAGGCTTTGAACAAACTGTACGTGAACAACTGCTTGCGGACCGTGAAAACCTACAAATCCAATGAATTTCCTAAGCATCAATCTTCGTGGCATCAAAGACGATTGCAAAGCCCGCTGGATCAATGGACTGAAAAATGACCATAAAATCAGTTTCATTTGTATCCAAGAGACACACCGACCTGATGAAAGAAGTCTCCATCCACAGAAATTTTGGGGCAATCTTTCATATCATTCTGACTTTATACCCTCCACGGGTACGGAAGGACGCTCTGGTGGTATCTTAAGCATATGGGATCCTTCATCGTTCACTCTTTTCAACACCATAAAGTCAAACCACTACCTCATCACTAGCGGTTTAATAAATGGCACAACCTCCCCATGCCATATTCTCAATGTTTATGCTCCACAGGAAATCCCAGAAAAACAAAGCCTATGGAATGAAATCTCCAATCACATAGCTGCCACCCATGGGATATGGATTTTATTGGGTGACTTCAATGCTATAAGATACCCATCGGAGCGGGAAAACTCCAACTTCAATCCCTCATGTGCATTCGCATTCAATGATTTCATCCATCAAAACGGCCTTGTAGAATATACCATGCACGGCGGTTTATTCACCTATATCAAAGACAACGGCTCAAAACAAAGTAAGATAGACCGAGTGTTGGTCTCTCAAGATTTCATGAACCAGTGGCCAACCGCCTTATTCACAACCCTACCCCGATCCTTTTCAGACCACCGCCCTCTAATACTCATAACCTCGGATCTTGATTTTGGTCCCTCACCTTTCTGATTCTTTAATTCATGGCTTTCCAAGCCTGGAATTGACGAAGTTATCATTGGCAGCCTACACTCAGGCTTTTATCTTGGGAGGCCAGACCAAATGTTGAACTCAAAGCTAAAAAAACTCAAAAAGGATCTCAAAGAATGGAACCACAACAACAAGTCTTTGGAGAACAACGAAACCATCACCCTCACTAAACAACTTGAAACCCTTGATGCAATCATTGATCAACGCGACTACACTGATGATGAAATTGCTTTGTGGACCGAAACCAAAGACAAGTTGCAAGCCATTGAACTCTCCAAAACCCTAGATCTTCAACAAAAATCTCGATCAAAATGGGTTAAAAATGGTGATGAAAACACAGCCTTCTTTCACTCTTTCATCAACAGCAGAAAAGCAAAAAACAGACTCAATGGGCTTATGATCAATGGGAATTGGTATATCGACCCACCTACAATCCGCCAAATAGCCCATGATTTTTTTCAAGCAAAATTCAGTGAGCCCATACGGCAAAGGCCCACCATAGATTGCCATGGCCTCAAAACCCTTACCCCAGAGGACGCCACTTTTCTCACATCACCATTCACCTTGAATGAAATCTCCCAAGCAGTTTGGGACTGTGACAGTGGGAAAGCCCCAGGACCTGATGGTTTCAACTTCGGTTTCATCAAAAAATACTGGGATGAATTAAAGTTTGATTTCCTTAACATCATGCTCGACTTTTATGAGACCGGTAAAATTAGCCATGGTTGTAGCTCTTCACACATTGCGCTCATCCCAAAGAAGCAATCAGTAGTGTCCCTAAACGACTACCGCCCCATCACCCTAATTGGATGCATCAAGAAAGTTATCTCTAAAACCCTTGCAAATCGCCTCAAGAAAAAAATCTCAAAAGTCATATCATCAACACAATCAGCTTTTCTTGCCGATAGAAACATCATTGATGGTCCCCTCATGCTGAATGAAATCATCAATTGGCTGAAAAAGAGCAAACGAGAAGCATATTGTTTCAAGATAGATTTTGAGAAGGCTTTTGATACGGTCAACTGGAGTTTCCTGCTTTCCATTAAAGAACAAATGGGCTTCCCTAGCAGATGGATCACATGGATTCAAGGCATTCTCACCTCAACCCGATCCGCTGTTCTTATTAATGGATGTCCAACCATGGAATTCAATTGTGAACGAGGTATGCCTCAAGGAGACCCCCTTTCTCCTTTCCTTTTTATCATAGCTATGGAAGCCTTTTCAAATGTAGTCCAACGCGCCTCTGACATAGGCCTTTTGCCAGGAATTGGGCTGCCAAACAACGGGCCTAAGNAAAAAAAAAAAAGGTAGCGAATAAGAAATAAAAAAAAAAGTAGCGAATAAGAAATGAAAAAAAAAAGTAGTAGCGAGTAAGAAATTTAAATTGCGAATATGGGTTTTGAGGTTTTCATATTGCGAATATGATTTTTGATTTGTGTTGCGAATAGAGTTCTTGAATTGCGAGTAAGCAATTTCTTTACACTCCATCGTTTATCGAGTGGAGTTTTCTTTTATTGTTTTCGTACCGTTACTCTGTCGAATTTTCGTCAAATCTTTTTAACTTAGTTTATTTTTCTTTTACTCGTTTTATTTTCTTAATTCAACTTTCTTCTAGTTAATTAAAAATACAAAAACATTTCCTTTATTTCTTTCTTATTACATTTCTTTTAATTATTTCTTGAACGTATGTTTTCTTTAATTATTAGTATTATCTCTCTTTGTTCCGTGCTTTACTTAGTTTAACTTTTCAATTAAGTTCTCGTAGTATAGTTAAACCCAATCAAATCTTTTATAAATCCAATTCATAACTCATAACTCACGACTCGAGTAACTTGATCAATTTCAACCCTCGTTGGGACAACGATACCCGTGGTTCGAGCTTGTACTTTGCTCCCGCTACCTATCAAAATGGCGCCGCTGCCGGGGAGCGGTTGATTAAGATTAAGTCGTTCGTCGTTCGAGACTTGTGTTTTGAAGATCCTTCTTTTAGAAGTTAACGCTTTTCTTAAAAACGAAAACAACTAAAAATTATAAAACCTATAAAAGCCAAAAATATNCCCAAACCATCCCATCTACCTAACAAAACAACCACAATTAATGCCACCACCCCCCCCCCCTTGCACTGTAACAATGCAATTTGCACTTTCTCTTTTTGGCGCCAAAACTATTTAAACGGCTAGGATCAATTTTACTCATCCAAAGGCTAGGATTTGAAGTGGGAAATGTGCAGAAGAATCTAAGGAACCCTATTGTTCACTATAAATAGAAGAAGATACAGAGATGAAGAATGTGTAGTTTTTTAATTCAAAAAATAGTGACGATTAGCTTAATTAATCATCTCCTTTTGTAATTTTCAGTTTAAAACTCTGTACTGAGCAATTTTATGTTAATCTAAGTCTATTTCAAGTTCCAATTTCAGTCTGATTTTACAATTTCAGTTTATGCAACTTTAAATTCCAAAAATCTCATCTAGCTTAATTAGTTTTAATACTTGTTGTTTTGGACTCAATAGTTCATATAAGCTCCCTATATAGCTTTTAAGAGCTATTAGAAACCTTAAAAACCAGTTTAGCTTATAAAACTCAAAAATACAAAAAAAAAATCAGAAAAATCAAAGAAAAATTAAAAATTGCAGGAACAAGGATGATGATGGCTGGAGCATGGTGTATCATGGATGGCCATGGGTTAGAACTCCAAGGGGAGTTTTAGGATGGTTCTTGGTCCTTGGTTTCATGTTTTGAGCTTGGATTGCACACTGTAAGCCTTTTGTACAATCTTTGTATTTAACTGCATACTTGTTCATCATTGTTCTTCTTTGTGTTTCTTATGTTTAACTAGTGTATTTAAGTTAAATTGTGGCTTAATATTGTTAGCTTGTTAATTGAAAAGTGTTGGGTTTTGAAGTAACTCTACTTCTGGATGCTACACTGCTGCTAACTAGTCAAGTCTACTGCTAAGTGTGAAATCTCTACTGCTAGACAAGACTACTGCTGAGACTCTACTGCTGGAAGTATACTGCTGAGACTCTGCTGCTATGTGATAAGTTTGTGTACGAATATTTGTATTTATAGTATAGATATTATGTAATATTCTATTATGTTAGAAGATCATTGTCGTGGGTAGGAAGCTGTATGTAAGCCTGTAGGGTTCCTTGGTATATAAAAGGAGATCCTAGGGTTAGACTAGAGTACGAATTATTCTAGTATTGTATTCACTTCAAGGTTGCAAAACCCTAGCACTATTCAGAGTGCTCGTATTCAATATATTGAAGTGTTTAGTTGGTGATATTACTGTGTTTTATTTTTTCTTATCTCTTTCAAGAGATAATAATCTCTGTCTCCTTCTTTTGGGTGAGACTGTTCTACTGCTATGTTCTTGGTGGTTGACCGCCGGTTGTTTGGCTTTGGTTGACCGCCTTCTTCACGGGTATTTGGGTGTTTCTCGTTTATTTCAAGCGCCGTTAATCCTTTTGAGGATTTGTTCCTCCGTGAAAGATGAATCAATTTATGATTCAATTGAATCTGAAAAGGGTTTGATTCTTATGGATACAACAGGTGTGTTTGTTCCTTTTATGAATCAATTTACTGTTCCCTTTTCTTTGATGACCCTAGTGTTATACGATGGTATTGGGTCTTGTTGTTCTGAATCGTTTAAGGTTTTGGTTCCCCGGTTCTTTTGTTTTACTCTCGGTAAAAAGGAAAAAAAAATTTGCAAAAATTGAAAAAATTATCTTTTCTTAGTTGCCGGTAATTAAATTACGAGGCGACTTTGAATTAAGGGTGGTTTTTTCTGAATTACAAGATGATTGATATATATGATTGTGGTTCGAATTAAAGTTTTGCAAAAAAAAAAAAATTACCGATTGTTTCCTGGGAATTGTTCTTCGATTCAGGGCAAGAATTAGGACCCTTGATATATGATGATTTGGATAGATATTCCAAACTCGCTCTGATTTGTTGGCATCAACGTTGGATCTTTGTTGGTCTAACGTGGTCACAATATACCAAAGTACACAATATGCTTTAAAGAATTGCCTTTTATTAATCGAAATAATAATATGTCATCAAGTGTAAAGATTACAGATTCTAATCTATATATAATGAATGAAAAGGTGTGANTATATGGAACGGTGAAGATAATGACTATGGCAGATTAGTCAAAGTAAAAATTCATGGGGTTCCATTGGTGTTAAGGAATAGTGAAACATTCAATAAGGTGGCCTCATCAGTGGGACGAATTGTCCAACACTCCACAGCCAATGCAAATGATATCAACTTGTCTCATGAACAAATGGTTCTGATGATAAAGTCCTACCAGAAAGTTGATCATCAAATCACTTTGAAATGGAGAAACAAATCTTTTATTGCACGAATAGTTGAAGATCAGAATGATTGGACCCCCTCATTTTTAGCCTCAACGGATCAACAGAAACAAACCGCCAGTGATTCTCCAACAACTTCAGGCGAAAACCCTAGCATGAACATGGAAGAAGACCATTCAGATTCCATGGGGAACCCAACCGGTGCTTTCAACTCGGGTAATTCAAAAAAATTACCTCCAAATGAATTAAATGCTGCTGTACCCAATAACACCTTTACCCATAATCCCCACAATAACCAAAAAAAACAATAATACATCTGCAACATTCCAAGAAACTAACACATCTAACTTTCATGGACCCCACTCCTTTCCAATACCCCCACCACCTCCCCACCTTTCCATGCACTCAGAAAACCCATTCAATACCCCATGCAATTCTCGTAAACGACAAAGACAACATTCCCCAGACTTAGACCTAAATTCCCCACCATCCTCCATCTCCTTCAGCCGCCAAAACAAACCACCTTTTCACAACACTGCCCCACCTTTTCTTGCAAGCAACCCAAATCTCTCTTACAGAGTCAGAGCACATCTGATTCCTTTTCAATCATTACAAGAGGATACACCTTATACTGACTTGGAAAAATCCCCTACCCATACCCAAGAACCTCAAAACACCCATACCCAAGAACCTCAAAACATCAGTCACACATCGCGCCTGAGCAACACCAAAACCTACATCACCTCACCCCCCAAACTCAGCTACCCAAAACACGATCCAACAAAACATTAGCCCACCCCAAGCAATACCCCCTACCCCAACCAACCCACCAGAAAACACCCCCTCACTTGAACAGGAAATAGAAAATACCTTAAAAGTTGGTGAATGCATTGGCATCAATATCTCAGGCTTTGAACAAACTGTACGTGAACAACTGCTTGCGGACCGTGAAAACCTACAAATCCAATGAATTTCCTAAGCATCAATCTTCGTGGCATCAAAGACGATTGCAAAGCCCGCTGGATCAATGGACTGAAAAATGACCATAAAATCAGTTTCATTTGTATCCAAGAGACACACCGACCTGATGAAAGAAGTCTCCATCCACAGAAATTTTGGGGCAATCTTTCATATCATTCTGACTTTATACCCTCCACGGGTACGGAAGGACGCTCTGGTGGTATCTTAAGCATATGGGATCCTTCATCGTTCACTCTTTTCAACACCATAAAGTCAAACCACTACCTCATCACTAGCGGTTTAATAAATGGCACAACCTCCCCATGCCATATTCTCAATGTTTATGCTCCACAGGAAATCCCAGAAAAACAAAGCCTATGGAATGAAATCTCCAATCACATAGCTGCCACCCATGGGATATGGATTTTATTGGGTGACTTCAATGCTATAAGATACCCATCGGAGCGGGAAAACTCCAACTTCAATCCCTCATGTGCATTCGCATTCAATGATTTCATCCATCAAAACGGCCTTGTAGAATATACCATGCACGGCGGTTTATTCACCTATATCAAAGACAACGGCTCAAAACAAAGTAAGATAGACCGAGTGTTGGTCTCTCAAGATTTCATGAACCAGTGGCCAACCGCCTTATTCACAACCCTACCCCGATCCTTTTCAGACCACCGCCCTCTAATACTCATAACCTCGGATCTTGATTTTGGTCCCTCACCTTTCTGATTCTTTAATTCATGGCTTTCCAAGCCTGGAATTGACGAAGTTATCATTGGCAGCCTACACTCAGGCTTTTATCTTGGGAGGCCAGACCAAATGTTGAACTCAAAGCTAAAAAAACTCAAAAAGGATCTCAAAGAATGGAACCACAACAACAAGTCTTTGGAGAACAACGAAACCATCACCCTCACTAAACAACTTGAAACCCTTGATGCAATCATTGATCAACGCGACTACACTGATGATGAAATTGCTTTGTGGACCGAAACCAAAGACAAGTTGCAAGCCATTGAACTCTCCAAAACCCTAGATCTTCAACAAAAATCTCGATCAAAATGGGTTAAAAATGGTGATGAAAACACAGCCTTCTTTCACTCTTTCATCAACAGCAGAAAAGCAAAAAACAGACTCAATGGGCTTATGATCAATGGGAATTGGTATATCGACCCACCTACAATCCGCCAAATAGCCCATGATTTTTTTCAAGCAAAATTCAGTGAGCCCATACGGCAAAGGCCCACCATAGATTGCCATGGCCTCAAAACCCTTACCCCAGAGGACGCCACTTTTCTCACATCACCATTCACCTTGAATGAAATCTCCCAAGCAGTTTGGGACTGTGACAGTGGGAAAGCCCCAGGACCTGATGGTTTCAACTTCGGTTTCATCAAAAAATACTGGGATGAATTAAAGTTTGATTTCCTTAACATCATGCTCGACTTTTATGAGACCGGTAAAATTAGCCATGGTTGTAGCTCTTCACACATTGCGCTCATCCCAAAGAAGCAATCAGTAGTGTCCCTAAACGACTACCGCCCCATCACCCTAATTGGATGCATCAAGAAAGTTATCTCTAAAACCCTTGCAAATCGCCTCAAGAAAAAAATCTCAAAAGTCATATCATCAACACAATCAGCTTTTCTTGCCGATAGAAACATCATTGATGGTCCCCTCATGCTGAATGAAATCATCAATTGGCTGAAAAAGAGCAAACGAGAAGCATATTGTTTCAAGATAGATTTTGAGAAGGCTTTTGATACGGTCAACTGGAGTTTCCTGCTTTCCATTAAAGAACAAATGGGCTTCCCTAGCAGATGGATCACATGGATTCAAGGCATTCTCACCTCAACCCGATCCGCTGTTCTTATTAATGGATGTCCAACCATGGAATTCAATTGTGAACGAGGTATGCCTCAAGGAGACCCCCTTTCTCCTTTCCTTTTTATCATAGCTATGGAAGCCTTTTCAAATGTAGTCCAGCGCGCCTCTGACATAGGCCTTTTGCCAGGAATTGGGCTGCCAAACAACGGGCCTAAGATTTCACACTTTCTATATGCTGATGATGCTATCCTTCTTGGAGCATGGTCAGCGACCCACATGGCAAACACCTCAAGACTACTGAGATGCTTTCACATAGCAACAGGCCTAAAAGTCAATTTGCAGAAATCAATCTTTTTTGGCATCAACCTCCCACCAGAAGCCATAACCATATCCACCAACACCCTTAATTGCCAAACCGGCTCTTTTCCCATAACCTACCTCGGTCTCACTGTGGGATCAAACATGAATTTGGTAAATAATTGGACCCCGTTAATTCAAACTTTTGAAAATCGCCTTTCTCTGTGGAAAGCCTCTACCCTATCTTTAGGTGGACGAATCACACTCATCCGTTCCGTGCTTGATAGCCTCCCATCTTACTTCTTCTCCCTGTACAAAGCTCCGGTAAGTGTTATCTCTAAACTTGAATCAATTCGTAGAACTTTCTTTTGGGGGGGATCTTTAAATCAGAGAAAAATTCCATGGATTTCTTGGGATAAGGTTATATTACCAAAAAAGTCGGGTGGGTTAGGGTTGGGAAGTCTTCATGAAAAAAACCTATCTTTACTTTGTAAATGGTGGTGGCGTTTTTATAAAGAACCAACTAGCCTTTGGGCTCGTGTTGTATCCTCCATCCACCAATCTCGTCGAAATATTTCAACAATTCCTTACAAATCAAATATGGCGGGAGTTTGGAAAAGCATTGCTAATCTAAACTCCCACCTATCACCGTTTAATGTCTATTTGGAGAATTTGATTACAGGATGTGTTGGCAATGGAGCCTCGATTCGCTTTTGGATAGATACTTGGACTGGTAATACCCCTCTTTTCAAAGAATATCCGGAACTCTTCAAGTTAGAAACACATAGGGATTGCCTCCTCAAAGATCGCTGCACCAATGCTGGTCGAATTTCCCAATGGGAATGGAGTTGGTCGTGACCCCCATCTGCCCCGAATGAGCTTCAACAACTGGTCAACATGCTATCACAAGTAGCGAGCACCTCCCTTTCGTACACAGCTGATTCATGGTCATGGAAGGGAGATTCTTCCAATGTTTTCACTGTCAAATCTATGAAAGAAATTATACAATCATCCACGTTTGGTCCTCACTGCTGGAACTTCCCTTGGAACCGAATGGCGCCCCTAAAAATCAACATGTTGGGTTGGCGTCTGGAACTAAACCGTGTACCTACCAGAGATCAACTTCAGCTCAGACAAATACCCCTACC
>LBNU01035124.1:6057-54675 GCA_014162995.1 Artemisia annua
GAGCTAAGAATGCATAACAACAACACCGTTAAAGATGTATGAGCATGTTGGAACGAAGCGAATCCCTTGGAGAGACGAAAAGTGACGAATGGCGGATTACTACTTCATTTATCGTTTTCACATCAACAAAGACAAAGATCAAAGAACGATGATATATTTCTACAACTATCATTTTGGAAGACGTCTAAAGCTATCAAAGTTAACATTCACAGTTTGAAGAACAAAAGACGTCTCAAAGCAACCTCGATGACCGTGACAAATTTCTATCCATCAACAAATCTTCATGACCGATCCTTAGGGGGAGATTGTTAGGATCATAGTTTTCAACTATTCTGTCAAGTCTCGGTCATTTCAATAAATGTAATAGGTTGCTAGTATTATCACTTTTATTTACGTTTTAGTTTAATACTCGTATGGTTATAAGACGAGTCCAATAAGTGTCCAATGGGCTTGAAGCCCACGTTCTAGAAAGAAAAGGAAGGAAGGGAGTGTTGCCCTAATCCTCTCCTATATATAGGACACTATGTAACTCTTTAATATTGTTGGTTAATTTCATATCTTAAGGAAACTCTTGTTCTTTCATCTTTCATATTGATCTTAATCAACCAAGTCTATTTCTCATCTCATTTCTCTTATTTGAATACTTGTGTTTACTAATATGGTGACCTAACATGATCTTTTGCATATCTAAATCTTGGAAGACCGTCAACTAGTTTATGGCGAGCAAGATCAGTCATAGTTTTGAAGTTGAGATGAGACATGCGTTTGTGCCATAACCAGGATTTCGTCGATTCAGCTTTGGAAAGTAGGCATATGGGAGAAGAAGCAATCATGTCTGACATTGAGATTGTATAAAGACTGTTTCCACGTGTGCCTGACATAAGATCATTTCCTTGTAAGTCATGAACAAAACAAGTTTTCTCCCTAAATGCGACTTCTAAGTCCCCATCACAAAATTGACCAACTAAGAATAGGTTGTGACCGAGGCCTTCGACATAATACACATGACTAATTTTGATATTCCCACTGACATAGTCCCCATATCCCATAATAGCAGCGAAATGATCATTCCCGAATCTGACAGTACCAATGAACTTTGAGACAAAGTTTCTTAACAGATTGAGATTGCCTGTCATGTGTTGGGTGCATCCGCTATCAACAATCCAGAGAACAATTTGAACCACCTGCATCACACAAAGGAGACGACGATGGAACAATGGTAAAGGTGGAACCCAAAGAAGTTGTGGGTTCCGTTGGATTAGAAGCACACAAATTAACAATTTTAGGAATCCATATAAAGTTATGTGTCCTTTATAACCAACGTTGCCAATTCCAACTAGTTTGTGCTTTCTTCTTAGTGAATTCGCTAAGTGATGGCATGTTCTTAGGAGTATTGTTCGCAACTACGGGGGTGACTACATCATTCTTAGAAACTACACTTGGCTTAATTCCTAGCACAGATTTAGAAGCATTAGTGGGCCTAGATTTTCTGCCAGTTGTACGTTTCTTATGACTAGATAAAAGAAAATTTGCCACACATTTAGCATGATCACCAGATAACATACTTTGACGACAAAACACACATGAAGCATTAACATTCAAAACATTTAAAGGTTCATCATTTGTTACACAAAGATTACGATTACAATTTGCCAAATCAGAATCTAAATCACGTGCAANGCCTAGATTTTCTGCCAGTTGTACGTTTCTTATGACTAGATAAAAGAAAATTTGCCACACATTTAGCATGATCACCAGATAACATACTTTGACGACAAAACACACATGAAGCATTAACATTCAAAACATTTAAAGGTTCATCATTTGTTACACAAAGATTACGATTACAATTTGCCAAATCAGAATCTAAATCACGTGCAACATGAGTATTATTCAAATTCCTAAGGTGGTATTCTACTTCATTGGCTTCTAGTTTTGCTCTTCTACGTTGCAAAATCCTATTCTTCCATTTGTTACGTTTACGCTTGGATCTGCTAACGCTAGTAGTGGCAACTATTCCTGTAGAAGTGGAAGGATCCAAATTAGAATTCTGAGTGTGTGTGTGTCTGTAGTGGTAATGTCTAAATTGTACATTCATGGTGCAACTACATTTGTGTTGACAAACTTTTCTTTTTCAAGTGCTTTTATTTTCTCTTTTAACTCAATGATGATGCGCTGCTATATTGGATTTCACTGTGAAGCTTGTTATTTGAGTAAAAGTAGTTGTTTCGACTTTCTTGCCAATAAGCAGTTTCTTCTTGCAATTCAGCAATATCCTTTTCATATTTTGAAATTAGACTTTTTAGCTCCACAGTTTCATTATGAAAGGATGTAGAAGATTTAATACTTTGCAACTGCAATTTGAAATCAAGACTTTGATTTTGACACCATTCAAGCTTTTTGTTCAGTTGAAAAATCTCTTTTGAAAGTTTATTTTTCACATCATCATTGTGTTTCACAAGTATCTCATTTTCACTCTTTAATGTCTTAACTTGTTTAGTCAACAATTCAATATCATCACAGTGATCATCAACAATCATAGAAGTATCAGATTCATAAAGAGAGTTCATAATAACAGATAGTATATCAGCATTGAGAACATATTCCAAGTGTCGATCAGCTTCTTTTTGTAAAACTTTGTTTCTACGTTTATGCTTGGAAATCGATTGTTCTGTTGCTTGAAAAACATCCATCATAGATTTTACTTCTTTTTGAAGTTCCTGTTCCCAGAGGTTAGCACATAAACGCAAGTGTTGAACGTGTGGCAAAAATTTTTTTTGAAACACTTCCCTCTTTTTTTTCTCATGAGGAGAAATAAAAGTGAAAAGTGTTATTTTAGAATTTCGTTCAACAGCTTGTTCTAAAAGTTCAATATCTTCCTTGAACGTGTCAGAATACCGAAGTACAAGACAACGTGTAGGAAGAGGTTGAAGTTTTTCATCACTTGGTAAAGGACCATTTATTTGCACCACTGGTTTGACAGGACCAACGTTGGAAGTAGAATCATGAACTTTCAGTATAGACCATGGTTGTTCAGATTTATGATTTTGAGAAACAAATGTCTCATGTAAGTGAGGCATTTTTGAGTAATCAAAAGGTGTGTTGTAGAAAACATTGCTCATTTTTTATCGACTCTCGTCCTCTTGTTCCTCTTCTTCCTCACAATCATATACGACAGTACGCACAATTTCATCATCAAACAATTGTTCTGCACTATACAACTTCGGAATCACTTTAAGTGCTTTGTTTAAAAAACATGGTAAATCACTACCAATGGCAAAGCCATGTCCATTGTTTGTTCGTTTTACAGTGAATTTTTGTATTGTTGTGATTGAATTACCAGTTTTATATACCACATTTTGAAACTCTTTAAGTTTGTGTTCCAATTCAACAATTTCATTTAGATATGACTTAACTTTTTCTCTTGACCTGTGTTTATGTTCTTTGAAATCAGCTTGACAAGTTGACAACTCCATTTTAGTTTTTAAGATTACTTCATTGAGATGTGCAATTTGTTGCTTATGTTCAAACGCTTGTTGTTCCAATTTTGAAGTCAAGTTGTTATTAGATTCAGTTAACAATCGAATTTGATGTTCTAAATCTTTTTCGTTTAGATAGGACTGTTGAAAAGCAACTTCAAAACTTTTTCCCTGATTTTCTCTTTTTTCAAGGTTTGTGAGTTGTATTTTTAAGCACTCAAGATCCCTAGTTAATAATGCATTCTTTTCTTTTAATCTAGCATTAAGTTCTTGACATTTGATGTTCTGGGATTGACTAGTCATGAGTAAGGTCCTAAGTTTTGAATCTGAATCAATCATAGGTTCATGTTGTTCATTTTGATCATTGTTATCATTCACAATGGAATCATCAAATGTGACAACTGGGTTAATTTGATCATAATCATCAAATGTAACCACTGTGTTCATTTGATCATTCTCTTGAGTAGATAACAATGAGTCATTTTGAACAACTTGTTCCTTGTCTGATGCAGATGCAGATGGCAAAGCAATTGCATGTATTAGGCATGAGTTAAAATCAGATACCTGAGACAGACCGTCAGTGTCATATACTGGGCCCGAATCGCTCAAATGAAGTTCCTGCATGTTGGCCATGAGCATAACAGCAGCATTAGCTTCGAGATCTTCCATGTCATCATCAGATTGTGCATTGGCCATGAAGCTGTTATCCTTAGCAGTAACATTTCCACGTGCCTCATCTTTAAGAGCTAGAAGTAATGCTTGCTTGTGATACTTGCTGCCTTGAGTTCGTGGTGAAGGACATGCAGTAGCCAAGTGACCTATTCCATTGCAGTTGTAGCATCTAATGACTGTGTTCCCAGATTCATTGTTCCCAGTTTCAACAATTTCAGCCTTCTTCTGAGGAGCACCAGCATTGTTCCGNCATTTCCACGTGCCTCATCTTTAAGAGCTAGAAGTAATGCTTGCTTGTGATACTTGCTGCCTTGAGTTCGTGGTGAAGGACATGCAGTAGCCAAGTGACCTATTCCATTGCAGTTGTAGCATCTAATGACTGTGTTCCCAGATTCATTGTTCCCAGTTTCAACAATTTCAGCCTTCTTCTGAGGAGCACCAGCATTGTTCCGGAATCCCCCATTGTTGTTAAACCTTTGTCCAGTACTTGAGTTACCCATATATCTGCCTGAACCAAATCTTCCACTGTTACGATTCTGTATTTCAGCCCGGCCATCTTGAATAACAGCTTGATTCCTTGTGTTTGAAGATGTGCGAAGACGATTGTTGGACTTGTTTGAGAATTTGCTGAAAGCACGAGCAATGAGTGCAATTCATTGATTCAAGTTGTTGAAGTCCTCGTCATCATCATCATCATTTGCAGTATTGTTGTTGTACAAGGTGTCATTGTTGTCATAAGAGGCAAATTGATTTGCATGTTGTTGCAGTGTAGAATCATAAGAAGAGTATTGAGGAGATGGGTTCTGATGAGGGTAGCTAAAGTAGTTCTGTTCTTGAGCATCAGCATGGTTTGACAATGGTGGAGGAGCAACATGGGATTGAGCAATGAGTGCCAAAGAGTTAGGAGTTGGAGGCGGTGAGTAGTTTCCTCGAAGAGCTCTATCTTTGTCCACTTCATGCTGATGGTGCTTCAGGTAATCATACAACAAACCATATGGTGTATTGTGGAGATTTTTTGCTTGGCGAACAAACATCACATACTTCTGCCAATCAGGACCGAGACATCCTAGAAACTTAGTGTTGATAGCAATCTTTGGTAAGATGATGTTGTGTCTGTCAAAGTCATAAATGATATTTGTGAAGCGATGGTAATACGACTCAAGTGATTCCATTGGTTCAATCATGAAATGTGTGTATTCCATATAAAGCTTAGATTCCATGTCCTCTTGATTCAGTTGAGTGCCTTCCATTAAGAGATGAACATGTTCCCACATAGCCTTAGCTGTCTTTTGAGCATCAACACTTCGAAAAATCGGATTTGGTATTCCCTGAAGAATGTAAATCATGGCATATTCATCCGCTTCTTTATGAAGTAGTTGTTCAGCAGAGAGTTGATTGTCAGGAACAGGGGCTATAGTGTCAGGCCTTGGTGGATTAGCATTCGGATCACCTGCTACAGTTGTAGTTGGTGATTCAAAGGGACCTTCAATTATTACTTTTCTCATGTATTTTCCATGGGGTTTCTTGAGTTCAATAAACCGTAGAAAGCGACTTGCCCATTGTACATAATTACCGGGGGTGAGCATTGGGGGTGTGTCGAGTGATCCAGCTTCATGCCTTGATTGTTGAGTATTGATAACTTCACACATTTGGTCAAACCAGTGAGTCTGTTTTGACAATGAAGTTGTCTGTTGCACAGATGGTTGTTGCATGAGAAAAGGTTGTTGTTAATGTTGGTGCATCATGAGATGTTGTTTGGAAAATGTGTGGTGTTGTTGATATGGTTGTTGATACGGTTGTTGTTGAAACGGTTGTTGCTGACGATATTGTTGTGATTGATGATATGGTTGTTGATGTTGAAAGTTGTAATACGGAGGTTGAGACATGTTTGTAGACTTGTGTGTGAATGGATCTTTTAGAAGGTATAACTATTCCCGAAACTTGTTAACCCAGAAAATTCTCGAAAACTTAGGTAAACTTCAAAGAAATTTTCGAAAAGTGTGAATTATCGAGAATTATGGTCATTACCGAGAATGTAGTTGCAAATTCTCGAGAATTATGGATTCAAGTCAAACTTAGAAGTTCTCGAAAATTATGAAGGGGATTTCGAAAAATACTCAACTTATCAAGAACTTGAGAAGTTATCGAGAAATTATAAGTATTCTCGAAAAATTTCAAATTTTTGAAAAAATGAATCCCAAAACTTTCGAAATTATCCAATTTCAAAAGTATCCAACAAGTCGAAGTGTTTTCTTTCTTATACAAGAGAGAAAAGCACTAAGTAATCAACAGTAACGCGTCAGGATGAACAGTAAGTATTCTCGATAATTTAGGGTCTTGTGTTCTCGATAACAAATGTGTTCTCGATAACAAGTACAAGTTCTAGGCAGATTTTTTGTTTTTGAAGAAAGCACACCAAAAATGAGTTTTTTATCCAAGATTCTTATACAACTAACCTTAAAATGATGAAATCTTAAGGAAAGTTGCAAACTTTACAAAATTTTCAAAATTTTTGAAGTTCTCGAAAACAAGTACAAGTTTTTCGAATCTTGTATTTTTGAATAAAGATGTGAAATTTTTTGTTTGTAATGATTTGTAACACAAGTTTGTAAGCAAAGATGTGATAGAAATCAAGAAACAAGCATAAGATTTGAACTTTAGTCAAAAATAACGAGAATAAAAACAAGTTTTTGGTTCGTACGATTCAAAAACAAAACAAATACCTTCTTCTAGTGATTGATTCCACTTGTTAGGTCACCATTTTGTGAATACACAAGTATAGATTTGTTAGAAATGAGATAAGGATAAGAGATAGTTGATCTAAATAATATGAGATTGAATTTGACAAGAGTTTGCACTAGATATTAAATAAACCAACAAGTGTAAGAGTTACATAAGGCTACTATTTATAGGCAAGGAGCTAGGGAAACACTCCCTCTCCTTCCTTTCCTTCTATTCGTGGGCTATGAGGCCTTATGGGCTTTTCATAAGCCTTTTATACTTAAGACTTAATAAGAAATAATACTAAGCAACCTATGATTATTACATATGACCGAGGCTTGAGAAATAACGTGAAACGTGATCCTAACAACACTCATCATTCTTCCATAGTGCAAGAGAAGAACATTCGTTGTACTCAAGAGACGAAGTGTTAGAGAAGAGTCTTACTCATTGTTGCGGATCCATCATTATTTGCATTCATTATTTCTTGTATGTAATAGGACTTGAGTGAAAGTCTTATATTGTGTATTGTGTTATATCGTGCCATCGTGTTGGTACGAGGTGTAAAGCCACGTGGGCTTTGTTAGATTGGTTCTAGCTAGGATTAGGACTCGACATTCCGCTTAGTGTTGTTAAACTTGGTGTAAGCTTGTGTAAGGTTTGTTCCGCTATAAGGGAGCGTGTTGATATAGTGTTTGTGAAACTCTCGAGTGTGAGACTCGAGGAGTGGAGTAGGGACGAAGGAGTGAGCTTTGTGGCCGAACCACTATAAATCCGCGTGTCACGGTTTGATCTTTCCTTGCTTTACTTTTACTTAGTTACTTATTATTGATTGTATTTATTGTGTTTTGAATTCACATAAATATCGAATCAAAAAATTTTCATAAACACAACTTGGAAAGTAAATTTTCTAAAACGAAATTAATAACGGTGAAATTATTCAACCCCCTTCTAGTTTCTACAAATTTTATCACTGTTTATTCACAAAGAAGCACACCTTCAATTCTCCCAAACACTGAAACTTCATTTCACGTACCTACTTATATTGATACTAGAGGATCCGAGATGGGCGGGTAGAGTGACATTTCAAAAAATATTACTTATAGTATGGGCTAAAATGGTAATGTAAAGGTGGGTTGACTCTGTAAAACTTCTTGTCCAGATTTTACAAGGAGTAAAATACACCGTTAGTCACCAAGGGTTTTGCAGATTTCACGTATAGTCCAAAATCGACCTAAATTACACCAGTCCTCCCCAACGGTTGAAATATTGCTCGCTGCTAGTCCAATTTTGTAACGACATTAATGTCAGCTCGTTATTTTTAGTCACATTCTCGACACACAAGGGTACGACTGTCATTTCGCTTTTATGTCCTTTTATTAATTTGTTTATTGTTTATTCTTTTTCTTCCATTTTTTCTTCTTTTTAACTTTGGAGTAAATCTAAAACATTCAAGCATTTGTATTCTGGTCTTTTGCTTTTTTTTTTCTTCAACCTCTCTTTTTCTAAAAAACTTACCCAGATCTAGCTTTTGCTTCAAGAACACTTTCTCATCATTTCATATCTTATATAACTTCAGCCACGTTTCTCCACCTTTCTCTCAATCTTATCCTACCAAACACTTTGTCTCAATATCGATCCACAAACTAACAATCAAAACCCTTTCTTTGTTAATCTCAGCCACGAACACACTCTTTTACTCGAATAAAAAATACAAACCAAAAACCACGAATCCACGGACAACCTTTTTCTGGATTCCGTTTCATGAGCACAAACATATACTCTTTTGGCTTGCTTTGCTGATGCTGGATTTCATATCAGGTTTTAATATTTATATTAACTCATCTACCTATGGTATGCCTATGCACTAACAGGCAGAGAACCCGGTCGTGTGTAGTATAGTAATTTGAAAAGCCGAGGTCGTCCTAAGAGCTTTGCGTGCGAATTCTAACTTAAGTGCTATTGTCACTTACTTTATAGGGGGTTTTGAATTGATTAGTATTTAAACTTGATGACATTAAATAAGTACATTATATTATCATCATTTATCCTATTTAATTGACTTATTTTATTATATTATGTTTGAGAATTTGTACTTAATTATTTACTTTAGTAATTCTCAGGTAAAAACAAGCAATTGGTGAAACTTGCCGATTTTGGACTACATATGGATCAAATTAATCAAGATAGAAAAAGTCTACTGAAATCAAGGAGATGCGACGTATCATTCTAGACAGATACGCCGTACCATTACACTTAGATGAATTCGAAGACCGTTGTCAGACTTTGAAAAATGCACCACATGTAATTATATTATGCGCCGCATATGAAACTTTGGTCAACGAAGAAGATCCAACTTGTTCTACTCCAGATACGTTGCATTATACCTTTAACATACGGCGTATCACTATCATGAATTCACAAAATTCAATCCAAGACGCTGAAGGACATGCGCCGCATAGAGATTCAAGATACGCCGCATCTGAAGACGGTGTACGAATATTCCAGAATAAATTAATCTTAGACCCCACACGAAGTTATCTAGATGCGCCGCATCTACTTATTTGATGCGCCACATCGTGCCCTCAGACAGAAGCTATAAATACCCCATCATACATATAAATTTTGTCCGCAACCAAACTATAAGGAGACGAATTCAGACGAAAAGGCAACACAAGACACACCCAAATGAAGATCTTAGAGCAGTAAGAAGGTCCTGCATGTGTTTAATTCATTAAGTATTTTTGTTTTATTGTATTAGTAAACTTTAATCCATCAGTATTGATGGGCTTGTGGCTACCATACTGCTCCCCTTAAAATTGCTTTCCCATCGATTAATAGTTTATATGATGTTTTTTTTGGTTCTTTTTATATGTGCATTGATAACCTCTGTGTCTAGCTTGTTTTGCTTGGGCTGCCATACCCCCTCCACGTTTACTTATCTAGTGCAAATTAGCTAAGTAAAATAGACATAAGTGATCATTAAGGGTTTACTCACCTATAGTTAAGATCCAACGAGACAGATAAGATTATGATACTCATCATATAAAACTAGCAATAAAACACACTACAAGAAATCAGGTTTTATAGGACGCCGAGTAGTGTCCTATCAGGTAACTTTATAGGACCTTTAGCATAATAGGACTAATGATATAAGTGTCACATATAAAGGCATTGTATAAAGTGAAAAAAATATTAGGACGCTTATAAACATCCTAATAAGTGCCAATGATGCGTGTTGTGTGCAGTTATAGTATAGGGGTTTTGCCTTATTCAACTTTTAAATTTATATTTAGCCGACTTATCCTAACACACACACTTAACGAGCAGTGTAAAGATCAATATGTATATAGTGGTAAGTAAAGTGTCGATCACTGAGAGTGGAACGTAATATCTAGTTAACCTAATCAGTATTTTAATGTCCTAAGTTAGTTTTACAACCTAATCTAACGCAGGGGGTTTAGTCAGAGAGACTAGCACAGTTAGTAGATTAAACAATAAAAGTAAAACTAATGAGAATGAATCAGAGAATAGCAAACACGTACACGGATAGATAATAGATACAGTAAGAAGACCTGTCCTATGATTAAGTAGCATGTCACTTGTTTTATTGCTAGTTTTATATGATGAGTATCGTAATCTTATCTGTCTCGTTGGATCATAAATATAGGCGAGTAAACTCTTAATGATCACTTATGCCTATCCCACTTTTCTAGACACTAGATAAGTAGGCAAGGAGGGGGTATGGCAGCCCAAGCAAAACTAAGCTAGACACAGAGGTTATCAATGCACATATACATGTCACCAAAAAAACATCATATAAACTTTAATTGATGGGAAAGCAATTTTAAGGGGAGCAGTATGGTGGCCACAAGCCCATCAATCCTGATGAATTAAAGCTTACTAATACAATAAAACAAAACTACTTAATGAATTATACACGTGCAGGACCTTCTTACAGCTCTAAGATCTTCGTTTAGGGTGTGTCTTGTGTTGCTTCTTCATCTGAATTCGTCTCCTTAGGGTTATGTTGCACACAAATTTCGTAGGTAATGATGGTCTATTTATAGTTTCTGTCTGAGGGTTCGATGTGGTGCATCAACTAAGTAGATGCGGCGCATTGAGGTAACTTCGCGTGGGGTCCAAGATTATTATATTCTGGAATCTTCGTACATCATTTTCATATGCGGCGTAACTTAAATCCTTATGCGGCGCATGTCCTTTAGTATCTTGGATTGTTTCTGGTGAAGTCTTGATAGTGATACGCCGTATGTCAATATTGTGATGCGGCGTATCTGGAGTAGAACAAGCTGGATCTTCTTCGTTGACCAAAGTTTCATATGCGGCGCATGCTAAAATCACATGCGGCGCATTCTTCAAAGTCAGGCAATGGTCTTCAAATTCATCTAAGTATGATAGTGCGGTGCATTTGTCTAGAATGATGCGGCGTATCTCCTTGATTTCAGTAGACTTTTCCATCTTGATTATTTTGCTCCATAATTCGTCCAAAATCGCCAAGTTTCACCGATTGCTTGTTATTTCCTGAGAATCACTAAAGTAAATAATCAAGCACCGATTCTCATACATAATTAAGTAAAACAAGTCAATTAAATAGGATAAATGATGTTAATATAATGTACTTATTTGAGTTCATCAGCCAACATTATGAAACAAAAAAATAGTCTCGTAAAGCATTTTATACGACGCAATTTGTGTTTTAATAGACAAGTTAATAGGATGCTTTAAAGTGTTCTAAGTTATGCTAACCTTATATTACATATTGAGACGCATTCATGCGTCCTAAAAATGTTTTTAGAACGAAATTATATCACATATTGATACGCATTCATGTGTCCTACAAAATGTTTTGTTAGGACAAATTGTGTGATGCATTAACTCATATTTGAGTGCAAGAAAAAGGTCCTAATATGTAAGCGCCTGTTGAGACCAAATTTAGTATCATTACATACATACATTATAAAACGCTTTCTATTTTTACAAAATTTTATTTTCAATAAACTTTCATGAACGCTTGTAGGTCTGAAGAACAATTCTAATTGAACACTATATAAAACACAACAAATGAGAACTATAATAGGTAAAATAACTAAGAAGTTTCAATTAAATAACCAAAGTTTTGAGTTGATTATGGTTAACATCATCCAAAATAGTCTTCCAAATTTTATTGCAAGAAAATTGAACAATGAGAATTAAAGTCGAAGTAGATAATCTTGAGTCATCATGGATCATCTTCATGCATCATCCGCAAGTACCACCTACAATTATGCAACACGCAAACATAAGATATCAATACCTATTTAGGCAAGTACCACCTACAATTATGCAACACACAAACATAAGATATCAATACCTATTTAGTTTTTAGCAGCAACAAATTTCTATTCACCAAACTAAAAATCCTCACAACTTGATATGTGCCTTTTTCCACATATCTTTTCGTCCAATTTTCGAGTCAAAACAATCAAAAACACCTAAAAACGATCAAATAATGTCACAAATATCCTCGGAGTGTGTTTTTGCGTGTTTTAGGTACAAAGGATTGAAAACAGACGAAAAACGAGCAAAATACGCAGAATTGTCAAAATCAGTCCCTCATCTTTCAAGAAATGACATAAATGGTCCCTGGAGAGATTTCATGAAGAAAAGTCAACAAAAGTCCTCCATGAATCCGCAAATGACATTTTTGGTCCTTGGATTGAAGTTTCAAAGTTTGGCAAGTTGGGTCCCTCAAGTTTGCAAATTGACAAAAATGACCCTCAGGAATTTTAAATTAAAGGAAAAGTGACAAGTGGACCTTGGTAATTCAAAAGTTGACAAAAAGGGTCCCTGGAATAAGTTTGGAGATTTGGCAGAAAATACCCTTCAATTTTCAGTAAATTACATAAATGGTCCTTGTGTAACTTCTAAACCAAACGGGCCCTCTTTATTTAATTACACCCTTTTTTTGCTATAATCCAATAGCCCTAACCCATTAACACTTTAACCCCCTAGCCCAATCCTACCCTTCCAGCCCAACAAAACCCACCCACGTTTTATATAAACCCAAAGTCAAACCCCGGTCAACAAACACCACTCCCCCTTCCCCGTTTATCCACCAGACCTCCATCACCACCTCCTCGACACACCTCTGCTACACTCAACCTTCCCTCAAAAGCTCCCCAAATCACTATTCCCCATCCCACTCACCTCTAAACCTCTCACAAACCCCTACCTAACCCCCCATAGCCACGCTGACAATCCAAACTCCACACATAAGTTTTCCCGCCAAAATTGAATAGAAGGCTCAGATCATGTTTACTTTAAATTGACGAGTGGGATTTGATCAGGAAAGGAGAAGGGTGACAATTGTGATGTTTTCACACTCAAAAGAAGCACAAAGGCAAAGGAACCCTAGATTCTTAGTTTAGTATAAATAGGAAGCAAATGTAAGTCCTTAGGGGCATCCTTTTCTTTATCTTTTCTGTAATTTAGGTTTAATTTCAATTGTATTTTCAGATTCTAAAGTTAATTTCAAGTATTGTTTAAGTTTCAAGAAATTCGAATTTTACTTAAAGTTATAAATCTCTTACTTATTGTTTCAATTGCATCTTAGTCTGTCTCAGAATATTCTTTTAAGTTTATTGAAGTTCTTTGAAACCAAAAAGAAAGTAAAACTCAGAAAAGAAAAGAAAAACAAAAAACATACAAGAAAATCACAAAGAAAATAAATAAAAAAAATTGAAGAAGAAAAGTAGAAGCAGAAGCAAGCATGGGGATGGAATCTGGTTTAGAGCTCCATGGGGAGCATTAGGTTATCCTTTTGATACTAGTTCTCAGTTGGTCATTGGCTTTGGATGTCGAGTAAGCCATTGGTCCATCTTCCCTTACATAATCTGTGTTCCTTAGTTAATATTGCTAATTGTTATTTAAACTTGTTTATTTGTACCCATGTTTGATTAGTTTAAGCTTAATTCTAAGTTTCATGTGTTAAAACTGTCTAGTACCTTTTTAAGTTGCAAAATCTGTTTTTTAAGGGGTGTTTGGAATAGAATACGCAAGTGAGAATTTGTTGTTGCTATTGGACAAAATCAGTTTAGACATCCTTCTTAGGTTCCAAATAGACAAATTAAACTCTTATCTTGGTGGTTTTCAAAGAAAAAGTCAAAATTTCCTTTTAGAAATCATAGCAGCTATCCGTTAGGAATTTGGGTTAGCACAACCTTGAATTCACCTTAGAACTAGGCTAGGTTACTTAATTTAGGTTTACTTAGGCTCATTATAACATCATTGATCAATTAGGATCAGTGGAAATTCATAAAAGTCAACTTGTGCAATAGATTTCAAAAGTCAAAATTGTTACCAACCGGAAATGGGACAGATTTCTAGGGCATGTGTAGGACTCAATTGTTGACAAAAATCAAAAGTTTTTGTTAATTTGGAATCTTGACTAGCTTTTTTATTCAAATCAAAAAGAAAATCACAATTTGCAAATCATTTGGTCACTCAAATTAAAGTGAAAAGTTGCCCAGTTGACTGAGTTCTCCCCTGAATCTTAGTTTTTGCCAAAGTTCATAGGGTCATAGATTGTTCAATTATAGGAGTATTCTTTGTTGTTTGTTGTTTTAGGTAGCCCCCTGGTACTACTTAGGATTGTTTTTAGTTTAGTCTTCACTCCTTATCTAGTGCTTTATAATAAGCTATCTTTTAGCCCCTTTGAGGCTGCTTGCTGTTTTGACTCAGTGTATATTGAGTATGCTTGATCTTGTTGAGTTCTTGATTATTGTTGTTGTTCTTGTTCTAGTTGTTGTTGATTATTGTTCTTGTTGTGGTTTGATTGACTGTATAAGCTCTTGAAAGCTTGTGGCTTGTTTGAGCTTGTTGTGTTCTTATTGTTGTTACTGCTACTGCTTGTTCATGTTCTTGTTGTTGTTTGCAGTTGTTGTTCTTGTTCTTGTTTAAATTTTGTTGTTGTTGTTTTGCTGTTTGTTGTTTTCAAGCTTTGAGCTTGTTTAAGCTTATTTGGTTTAGTGGTTTAGACATTAGCAGTCACAAAGAAAAGAAAACAAAAGTTTGAAAATCATTTTTAATCCTTGAATTTGATTTAGATCTTGTAATCTGAGTTAGATTTGATTTAAGTAATTTGATGATTGAATATGTTTTAAAAAATGTTTAGAGTTTGTGTTTTGTGTCAGTGATTAAGAGCAAAAAGAAGGAAAAAAAAATTGACAAAAGCCAAGGGCAGGATTCGAACCTGTGTCCCTTGGCTCACACAGACACACCACACACACTCACTAACAACGCGCCCTAGGGTCTTCTCATTCATATTCTTGCAAAGTTTAATATTTGAACCTTGTGTATTTGTCCCAAATAAGCTCAACAGCTTATATGTGCTTATACCCAGCTTCTTTTGCACTGTGCCAGCTTCCTCACATTTTTCTTAAACTAGTTTTAGCTTTTAGTATTTTTCAAAAAAAATCTCAGATTTATTTTATTAGTTCTAGTATTTATTTTGATTTAATTAGTGATAAATTGTTTTTAAATCATAATAAATAGAATTTTCGTTGAAAAATTAATTTTCTTTTTTTTCAAAATTTTCTTTTATCATTAGAATTGTAGGAAAATTATTTTTAGACCCGTAGGACTAGTGTAATTTTAATTTCACAATTTAATTTGCATACTCGCGTTTATTTTAAATAACTTTTTGCGTTTTTGAATTTAGTGTACGTTTTAGGATTTCTCGATACCTAATCATGTTTCCCGTAGTCTTTTAGGTAGTTTTTAGGATTGTCCTAGTATTCCGTTGTTCGTTTTCCCATTTAGGTTATTTTATTTTTCATTTACGTTAATTAATTTTCTATTTTCGTTAATTTAACGTACCATAACACCAAATAACCTTTCTCAACCAAACATACAAGATTTTAATCTCGATCTTTTTACGAAGCTTTCCATTCACACCTCGTTGGGGTACGACCCGGGAAATCACTTCCTGGTCTTAAAAATATCACATTGCATGAGTTTACGAGGTAATTCTTTTCACGAAGGGTTTACTTGTATTTCTCCACGTCTTGTTGTCCTCACGATAACATTGACCTCACGTTTGTTGATATTTTGATAAATTGTTTTGCACAAAAACACAACGAATCAAATGGCACCGCTGCCGGGGAGGCTGTGTGTCGAAAGTCTCGTAAAAGGTTTTAACGATTACTCTTGTAGAACCTTCGCAAGAAGTTACCGCTTTCAAAAACTTATAAAAAACCAAAAATATTTTTCTTTTGTTTCTATATATGTATTATATCTATAAAAGATTAAAAACACAAAAAGATTTTCCCGTTTTCTTTGTTTAATAAATACAACAATAAAAACAACCGCCGAAAACCAAGGCAGAACACTTCCCAACTGGGGGTGTGACCATAATAAGTTCCCAAACCAAAGATCAAAACTTGCCTTTGTATCACTTGCGTTTTGGAAAACTTTTAAACGATAAGCAAACTTTAAGAGGAGTCGAAACGGTATAGGGCGATCCGACGAACTTCGCCCTAGTGAGAGATCCATTCTTCTCTCCCGCTCCTTTGTGCGTTTGTCCTTAAAGGTTAACCTTACGTTCTTGATTATTGGTTTAAGTTCCCTTGTCTTTTTGTTGGTCTCGTTTTTATTGATGTGTTTTTCAAAAAACCCAAAAATATTCTTCTTTACCCTCTATCCGTTTGATTCTACCTTCTTATACCTCTCTCATGTTTAATTCTTATGGCGTCTCTCGGCTACACATGTTTTCATTTTAAAAGCCCGATTGAGAACGGCTATCGTTGTTTTCGGTGTATTTGTGAGAAGTGTGGAAATAATTGTAGTAACAGATTTTGTACTACGTGCAATTTGTTCATAAATCCAAATTCTCTCAATGATTCACCAAATTCTTCTGACCACCCTTCACAGCCCGAGATACGTGCTATTAATGGCAAACCGTCAAGACTTGATCCACACCTTTCACGATTTACGGTTCGAGGTTTATCGAGAAAACGTACTGAGCTTAAAGCAGTGACTAAAATGAACGACTTGCCTAATCTTCACGTTTATCAAGAACAAAAGCCCGAGACCATAACGGAAGAGGTGGAAATTCCTAGCTCTCAGAGCACACCACTTGTCCCACCTCTGGATTTTATTCTTTGTGTCGGTTGTGGTGAGCCGCTATTCGGCTTGCCATGTCGTTGGTGTACATGTGAACAATGTGGTAATGATATTCGGGACGGAAGTTGTTTGTTTTGTGGTTCGAGGAATTCGTTCGTTTATGAACTAAATCCCAATTCTTCGCAAAATTTTTCTAACTACCCTCCTCAAACGTCTTCGTTCGCTCAACATAATTGCTTCTATTGTGGAGATCCTTTAAGAGATGACTCACTTTGTGGACGGTGTTTTTGCAAGGGATGTGGATTTAGTCATGGACTTTGTATGTGTTACGCTTCTATAGCTGAACCTACATTCACATCCGATTATAATTCAAACTTTTCCAATTATCCTCCTCAAAACTCTTATGAGAAAGCACCGTATTTCAATGACACATCGTTCCAAAATACACCAATTGTTGAAAATTGTGGGGGTCCTCATTACAATTATCAATGTCAATCGAGGAGTCAAAATTACTATGAACCTAATCCTTGTTCTAGTGTTTATACTTCCGGTTTTGACGATTCCACACCCCCACAATTTCCACTCATTCCAAATTCTCTTGAGAAAACTATGGCAGAATTACTTGCTGAAGAACGAGATTCTGGAAAAAGCATGGAATAATTACTGGCTGAGCAACGAGCAGCCAAAATGCGTGTCAATCTTCGCAATGCTGCTCTATTTGATGACGATGATGACAGTGATGATGATGAAGATAACGTTGTTATTCAAAAAGATTCATCGAGTACATCAGTTGAAATCCCACCAATCCAAAAATCGCAGGGAGAAAAGAATACTAAGGAATTACTAGCAGAAGAACAAATGGAACTTGTACAATCCATGAATGCTAGTCCTTCTCAACTCCCTCAGTCTGTTGTTATCACACCCGAAGTTCACACTCACTCTCCGAACATGGGGGATGAGCATCTTAGCACTGTTCCTGAAAAGGAATCGGACGAATTCATAAAGTCTAGTGTTGAGAACCTTGTCCCAATCCTAGGAGAGTCACAGGGAACTTTTGATCAAATGTGTGATTTACCTTCCCCTCTTGAGTGTCCAAAAGATCAATTTGAGACTTTCTCCGATCTTAGCGATGATTGTACATCTTATGGAGACATCGAGTATGTGGAGGCATCACTTCCTCATTCGGATGTTGATCCTTTTCTTGAGGAGTTCGCCGATGAACTCACTCACATCAATCCACTTCCAACGGGAAGTGACGATGATCTCTTTGACTTTGAAACCGATCTAGGAGAAATTGAAAATCTCTTATATCATGATCTGTCACTCAATTCTTATCCCAACAGTCCAATGGAGAATGTTAATCATCTTGTTTCCGAAACTTTCAAAACAACTTTCACTAATCCTCTGTTTGAATTCGAATCTGAATTCACTTTGATTTCTGATAATCCAATCTTTGATGTTCAGAACGAGGATGGTGATGAGTCTACAACGGAACAAGAGTTCACTGATTTACATCATGTGATTGATTCTCTTCACGAGGAGTTCTCCGGTGAACTCACTCATATCATGACTCCTCCGGAGTATGATTACTTGGATAACAAGAAAAACCATAGTGTGGGGGAAAAGTTCTCAATCATGAGAATTGGTATTTTGATGACAAATTTTCCCACCCTCCCACCCAAAATGTTGTCCAATCCAAAGAGCTTAACCTATGAAATCCAAAATTAGGAAACTGAACCTGATCTTAAAGATGAAGATCTTGTCATCCTGATTTTCTTTCTTTTCTTCACCTATACGGTGACTTGTCCTTTACTTCTATCATTCGGAAGTGAAGACACCATTTTTGACCCCGGCATATCCATTTATCATTCTTTTGAGCCGGATGTATCTCATCGGTGTGGAACTTTCAATGTTTTTCCAAACATCTTGAATGAAAGTCCGATGGAGATTTTCTCTTCCACTTGCTTCCTCAAGAACCAATGAATTCAGGGTCGAGTCAAGCTAGCGACTCGGTTAACAAAAACAGTAGCATGCCATGGGTTTTCACCCATGTTTCTGTCTTCTTTCTATTTTCAAAAACTAAGTGTGGGGGAATTTCCCCTGCTGTGCTTTGCTTCTTGTGTGTTGTTTGCTCTTATTTTCAAATTTCCCTTTGATCGTGATGATTGATGCGTCTGTTTTCAATCCAGCCGCCTAATATCCGATCTTGTTACTAAAGTCTATCCAGGGATATCGTTTTTAAAATCCTTTTGTGAAAAAAAGATTTCGTTTCCACACTTGGCTAGTAGTATTACCTTTTTTCCGTTCAAAGTTTAGGCTACGTGCCGGTACTTTGAATATTGAGGGCAATATTCAATTCTAAGTGTGGGGGAAATTCTAGTCGAATTTGATCACATTTGTACCTCCTAGTCCCCTGGTAACCCAGTTTTGACCAATTTTTTTTTTTATTTTGAAAGTGCTTTGCACTAACAAAATAAATGGTAATCAGTCCACCATGTCTTGCACACATAAGGACTGGCTAATCCTGGAGCAAACGGCTCTAGGTAAAGATATATCAAATCCGTTTATGGCTGACAATTTGCCAAAAATTGTATGGTATTCAACTCACCATATCATTTATAGTGAAGAGTTGACTAGCCCACAAGACTATGGCTTGTGGTAAAGGCAGTGGAAAACCATAACTGGTAATCAACTCACCAAGATGATAACTATATTCTATCAAAGAGTTGACTAGTCCAAAAGCAAACGGCTTTTGGTAAAGACAAATCAAATCCGTTGACAGCTGATGGTTTGCTCAAAATCATTTGGTTATCAGTGTACCAAAGTATCACATACTGAAACATTTGGCTACTCCAGAAGTAATGGCTTTTAGTAAAGAGACATCAAATCCATTAAATTTTCAAAACGGGTTGTTCTTAAATTTTGAATTGCTAGGGACTAGCAATTGCTTAGTGTGGGGGATTTGATATGTGCCTTTTTCCACATATCTTTTCGTCCAATTTTCAAGTCAAAACAATCAAAAACACCTAAAAACGATCAAATAATGTCACAAATATCCTCAGAGTGTGTTTTTGCGTGTTTCAGGTACAAAGGATTGAAAACAGACGAAAAACGAGCAAAATACGCAAAATTGTCAAAATCAGTCCCTCATCTTTTAAGAAATGACATAAATGGTCCCTGGAGAGATTTCATGAAGAAAAGTCAACAAAAGTCCTCCATGAATCAGCAAATGACATTTTTGGTCCTTGGATTGAAGTTTCAAAGTTTGGCAAGTTGGGTCCCTCAAGTTTGCAAATTGACAAAAATGATCCTCAGGAATTTTAAATTAAAGGAAAAGTGACAAGTGGACCTTGGTAATTCAAAAGTTGACAAAAAGGGTCCCTGGAATAAGTTTGGAGATTTGGCAGAAAATACCCTTCAATTTTCAGTAAATTACATAAATGGTCCTTGTGTAACTTCTAAACCAAACGGGCCCTCTTTATTTAATTACACCCTTTGTTTGCTATAATCCAATAGCCCTAACCCATTAACACTTTAACCCCCTAGCCCAATCCTACCCTTCCAGCCCAAAAAAACCCACCCACGTTTTATATAAACCCAAAGTTAAACCCCGGTCAACAAACACCACTCCCCCTTCCCCGTTTATCCACCAGACCTCCGTCACCACCTCCTCGACACACCTCTGTTACACTCAACCTTCCCTCAAAAGCTCCCCAAATCACAATTCCCCATCCCACTCACCTCTAAACCTCTCACAAACCCCTACCTAACCCCCCATAGCCACGCTGGCAATCCAAACTCCACACATAAGTTTTCCCGCCAAAATTGAATAGAAGGCTTAGATCATGTTTACTTTAAATTGACGAGTGGGATTTGATCAGGAAAGGAGAAGGGTGACAATTGTGATGTTTTCACACTCAAAAGAAGCACAAAGGCAAAGGAACCCTAGATTCTTAGTTTAGTATAAATAGGAAGCAAATGTAAGTCCTTAGGGGCATCCTTTTCTTTATCTTTTCTGTAATTTAGGTTTAATTTCAATTGTATTTTCATATTCTAAAGTTAATTTCAAGTATTGTTTAAGTTTCAAGAAATTTGAATTTTACTTAAAGTTATAAATCTCTTACTTATTGTTTCAATTGCATCTTAGTCTGTCTCAGAATATTCTTTTAAGTTTATTGAAGTTCTTTGAAACCAAAAAGAAAGTAAAACTCAGAAAAGAAAACAAAAACAAAAAAATACAAGAAAATCACAAAGAAAATAAAAAAAATTTGAAGAAGAAAAGTAGAAGCAGAAGCAAGCATGGGGATGGAATCTGGTTTAGAGCTCCATGGGGAGCATTAGGTTATCCTTTTGATACTAGTTCTCAGTTGGTCATTGGCTTTGGATGTCGAGTAAGCCATTGGTCCATCTTCCCTTACATAATCTGTGTTCCTTAGTTAATATTGCTAATTGTTATTTAAACTTGTTTATTTGTACCCATGTTTGATTAGTTTAAGCTTAATTCTAAGTTTCATGTGTTAAAACTGTCTAGTACCTTTTTAAGTTGCAAAATCTGTTTTTTAAGGGGTGTTTGGAATAGAATACGCAAGTGAGAATTTGTTGTTGCTATTGGACAAAATCAGTTTAGACATCCTTCTTAGGTTCCAAATAGACAAATTAAACTCTTATCTTGGTGGTTTTCAAAGAAAAAGTCAAAATTTCCTTTTAGAAATCATAGCAGCTATCCGTTAGGAATTTGGGTTAGCACAACCTTGAATTCACCTTAGAACTAGGCTAGGTTACTTAATTTAGGTTTACTTAGGCTCATTATAACATCATTGATCAATTAGGATCAGTGGAAATTCACAAAAGTCAACTTGTGCAAAAGATTTCAAAAGTCAAAATTGTTACCAACCGGAAATGGGACAGATTTCTAGGGCATGTGTAGGACTCAATTGTTGAAAAAATCAAAAGTTTTTGTTAATTTGGAATCTTGGCTAGCTTTTTTATTCAAATCAAAAAGAAAATCACAATTTGCAAATCATTTGGTCACTCAAATTTAAGTGAAAATTTGCCCAGTTGACTGAGTTCTCCCCTGAATCTTAGTTTTTGCCAAAGTTCATAGGGTCATAGATTGTTCAATTATAGGAGTTATTCTTTGTTGTTTGTTGTTTTAGGTAGCCCCCTGGTACTACTTAGGATTGTTTTTAGTTTAGTCTTCACTCCTTATCTAGTGCTTTATAATAAGCTATCTTTTAGCCCCTTTGAGGCTGCTTGCTGTTTTGACTCAGTGTATATTGAGTATGCTTGATCTTGTTGAGTTCTTGATTATTGTTGTTGTTCTTGTTCTAGTTGTTGTTGATTATTGTTCTTGTTGTGGTTTGATTGACTGTATAAGCTCTTGAAAGCTTGTGGCTTGTTTGAGCTTGTTGTGTTCTTATTGTTGTTACTGCTACTGCTTGTTCATGTTCTTGTTGTTGTTTGCAGTTGTTGTTCTTGTTCTTGTTTAAATTTTGTTGTTGTTGTTTTGCTGTTTGTTGTTTTCAAGCTTTGAGCTTGTTTAAGCTTATTTGGTTTAGTGGTTTAGACATTAGCAGTCACAAAGAAAAGAAAACAAAAGTTTGAAAATCATTTTTAATCCTTGAATTTGATTTAGATCTTGTAATCTGAGTTAGATTTGATTTAAGTAATTTGATGATTGAATATGTTTTCAAAAATGTTTAGAGTTTGTGTTTTGTGTCAGTGATTAAGAGCAAAAAGAAGGAAAAAAAAATTGACAAAAGCCAAGGGCAGGATTCGAACCTGTGTCCCTTGGCTCACACAGACACACCACACACACTCACTAACAACGCGCCCTAGGGTCTTCTCATTCATATTCTTGCAAAGTTTAATATTTGAACCTTGTGTATTTGTCCCAAATAAGCTCAACAGCTTATATGTGCTTATACCCAGCTTCTTTTGCACTGTGCCAGCTTCCTCACATTTTTCTTAAACTAGTTTTAGCTTTTAGTATTTTTCAAAAAAAATCTCGGATTTATTTCATTAGTTCTAGTATTTATTTTGATTTAATTAGTGATAAATTGTTTTTAAATCATAATAAATAGAATTTTCGTTGAAAAATTAATTTTCTTTTTTTTCAAAATTTTCTTTTATCATTAGAATTGTAGGAAAATTATTTTTAGACCCGTAGGACTAGTGTAATTTTAATTTCACAATTTAATTTGCATACTCGCGTTTATTTTAAATAACTTTTTGCGTTTTTGAATTTAGTTTACGTTTTAGGATTTCCCGATACCTAATCATGTTTCCCGTAGTCTTTTAGGTAGTTTTTAGGATTGTCCTAGTATTCCGTTGTTCGTTTTCCCATTTAGGTTATTTTATTTTTCATTTACGTTAATTAATTTTCTATTTTCGTTAATTTAACGTACCATATCACCAAATAACCTTTCTCAACCAAACATACAAGATTTTAATCTCAATCTTTTTACGAAGCTTTCCATTCACACCTCGTTGGGGTACGACCCGGGAAATCACTTCCCGGTCTTAAAAATATCACATTGCATGAGTTTACGAGGTAATTCTTTTCACGAAGGGTTTACTTGTATTTCTCCACGTCTTGTTGTCCTCACGATAACATTGACCTCACGTTTGTTGATATTTTGATAAATTGTTTTGCACAAAAACACAACGAATCACAACTACAAACACATAAAACAAATCACCCACAACAACTCACTAAATAACCGGTCTGTCTTGTTGCAGCCTTAACATATTAAAGTACAAGCAAACTACTTTATTAAGGGGTTTGTTGATTTATGTTGATGATATTTGTTGAGTCAAATTCTAACCAAATTATCACTCACAATTATTTGAAACTTTAAATCAGCCTAAGTTAAAGATACCTGATCATATTAGAGATCCAACTCTCTCTCTCTCTAATATAGTCAATACATAAAACAAAGAGCAAAGTTTACCCCTTGACTGAATGATCGGCACAGCTGATCATTATGATCAGTTGTCCAAATGACTAAAAGGTAAACACCTTATGAGCGAAACTCGGAGAATTTAGAGTCAAAAGCCACTGAAGGGAAGAACAACAGCTCTAAGGGACTCACTGAGTGTTCACATATCAGATGATAACACCTCAGATATGATTGTACATCTTCTTAGCCAAAACAGTCCTGCTTTGCAAAAGACAAAGTCCAAAAATGAATAGAAAAATTTGTAACCTAATATCGGAGTCAGCTAACAAAGGGCAAAGAAGTGACAAACCACCTGAGACCTAAAAGACTGACAAACGTCTTTAGGTCTCTAATATAGACTTATCATCTTAAGCCATGCAGGTGAACCAGTTACACAGATCAGATACACTTAGAGTATTCTTCAACATACTTGCAAAGTGTATCCTTGGAGCTAACAGAAGTTCTCAGACACGCTTAGGAGGGGTAACTTGCATGTACAAAAGTTTTCAGGACAGTAAAGCAACCCTAGCCACACAAGTGCACGTGTACCTTACTTCCAGTTTGCTTCTAGTTTAGTTATTACTATTCTTGTAACTACTAACAGTGTATAGGTAACAGATTCCACCACTAGAAAAAACTTCCTCTTCTAAATGGGATCTCCCTCTTCATAACTTGAAGATCAACATTTGTCATTACCAGGGATAGTATTCCGCAACTATCCTTCGTAAAGCCTTCACCTTAACCTCTAAAGTGAGACTGATACTGTCGCAATGTACAAATGGTTATTATTAGTTGATTCAGGTCAAGATTGTGTAACCATGCTTCTATTTATAATGAACATCAGTTATTTTCATTTACTAAAGCTTTTTTTCAAACAATTCATGGTGTTGCACAAATATATCGAACAAAAAATATTATACTGATAACTTCATCTAAAATTTACTCCTGCGTATTATCTCCTCTCTTTATATGGAGTTTGATATGACTGATTCGGAGGCTCTTAATTATTTTTTTAGGATTTCTTTTACACCTGTAACTCTACAAGCATGTTTCTGTCTCAGAAGAATTTTTCTTTGGAATTTTTGGACCGGGCACGTATGGCTACGTGTAATCCCACACGGCCTTCGGTTGACTCAGAATCCAAGCTTGGCTCTGACAGGGATCCTAATTTTGATCCTACTTTATATCATAGTCTTGCAGGTGGTTTACAATATCTGACCTTTACCTTATCCATATAACTCTTATGTAGTGCAGCAAGTGGGCCTTCATATGCATGATCCTCGAGAGCCTCACTTTGCAGCTCTTAAGCGAGTTATTCGCTATGTTGGTGACACGTTGGATTTTGGACTTTAATTTTTTCATTTCCTATTGGTTCTCTTATTGCTTATTCTGATGCTAGTTGGGTTGGTTGTCCTGACACTAGGCGGTCTAATTTTGGAAAGTGTGTTTTCTTGGGGGATAATCTCCTTTCGTGGTCTTTCAAATGACAACATACTCTCTCTAGATCGAGTGGCATGGCTGAGTACAGAGGTGTTGCTAATACATTTGCTGAAATTGTCTGGCTTCGTAATCTTCTTCGTGAGCTTCATACACCATTATTGTTTGCCAACTTTGTCTAGTGTGATAATGTTAGTGCCACCGCCTGCTAATCCTGTACAGCATCAGCGGACCAAACACATTAAGATTGATATACATTTTCTTCGTGATATGGTTGCTGGAGGTTAGGTTTGTGTGCTTTATGTGACATCCTGTTATCAGTATGCCGATATTTTCACGAAGGGTTTGCCGTCTGCGCTTTTTGAGGAATTCGTTTTAGTTTGAGTGTTCGATCCCTCTCCCGCTCAAACTGCGAGGGAGTGTTAAACATGCATTAATTCTAGTGATATTGGGCTTTATTATTAGTTAATATTTCTAACCCGGTGTATGATTTGTATCTAGAATACTCCTCAAAGATTATATATTGTAATGATGTCTTAATTGATAGACAAATCAGATTATAATTCCAATACAAAATTAGTATGTGTTTTAGTTTTTTATTTGGTTAGGTATTACTACTTTATCATTATTAGGTAGCCTAATTACTAGTCATTTTGATGTTAGTGCCTCATTTTACTTTATAGAAAAGAATATCCTTTGCTTAGGAAGTACTTTTAGGAATATATTTACTCTATTAAACTATACTTATAAACCTATGCACTACTTTAAAGATTCTTTGAAACATATGTTATGACTATAGTAATAGACTCAACAAATATTATTTGTACCATGATTTCAATTACCTCCTGGACACATTTTATTGGTCCGAGCTATGTGGATAAGTGAGGGACCTCATGTGGTCGTCCTGTTGCCGACCTAAACCATAATATTTTTAGTATTAAGTCTATAATAAAGCTTGTTTGAGATGAACATAACATGGACCGGCTCATTCATAGCTAAACTGTTCGAAATCCCATGCGTAATCAGGTAGCACAGTTTTAACCAAGTCTAGCTTTTATCAATTTGCCCAACAATATATATATATATATATATATATATATATATATATATATATATATATATATATATATATATATATATATACAGGGACGGAGCCAGGCGGGGTCCCGTGGGTGCCCGGGACACCTATGAATTTTTTCGACGTAGTGTTAATTTTAAGAAAAAAAATCGATTTTTCCCAAATGTACCTTAAATGACCCCGGTCCATCGAAATGTGTTTTTAGTCTTATTTAGTTAGCATCTTAAACTCTATTATACTACGGTTAAAAAAAATTTGTGCACCCGGTAATATTTGTTTCTGGCTCCGTCCCTGTATATATGGTTTAAATCATCTTTGGATCTTTTGTTTATAACGTTATGATTTTACGGGTCATTTTCATTTTAACTTAGACGTACAATGCGGCTTAATCAAAGTGTCTTCATAACCCCATTAACTTCCAATGGCTGGAAGTTAATATAATTCACCTTTGACGAAGAAGAAGAAGAAGAAGAAGAAAAAAGAAAGAAAGAAAGGAAGAAGAAGGAAAAAAAAAAAAAAAAGAAAAACTCAAGCTTTGGTAGACAACAAGATAGCTATTGACTCATGCATGCACTGATGCACCGCACAGCATTACCTAACTTCAAGCCATATTTTGTCAAACAGGTATAACCGACACGTACGTTATTGATCTTGTTTCTTTCAAATAAAGTTCTCTTTTGAGTCCCCACCGTTCACGTTCCATTATTTTACCCTAAACATGGTAAAAGTGAAACCTTGCCTTAAAACAACAATCACCACATATTCAGATGTTTCACAATTTTTGGCACTTTTGGAACATGAGTGTTTAGAGCATAACTTTATTGACTTTTTTATAATTCATATTAGGGTTTTGCTAACCTATGTCGGCGCGGAGTAATCTCAATGTTTTAATTTATTCAAGTGAATTATGTTTAAACATAATAATTTACAAGTTCATTTAATGTGTATTTAATGCATTTTTAATCAATTAAAAAAGTTTGTGTTTATTAAGTACACCTTAATTTCTTCCTAGTGAGCATTTGTAGCAAAATCCTTCGTATTAAGCTAGTAAACTGACCACCAGTAAAGTTGTTAGATATTCCTTGTTCTTACAAGATGTTAAAGGATACCAAGACATTTGGTCTACTGTATGTGAGTTGCCCACCAACTTAAAGGTTGTGGGTTCAATCCTCGCTCGAGCCATTTGTAAGATATATTGTGAGATAGGTGGTATAAGTGTGAAAAATTTGAAAAAAAATAAAAAATAAATAAAAAAAATATTAAAGGTGATCAACGAAAAAAGGTTAGAAGCCGAGATAACGTATATATGAGTTAAAAACTTGTCTTCCCTACTTAGGGAAAAACTTACTCGTCTAATAAGCTAATAAACTTTTAAAATCAGCTTGTAGTCCAAACCCCCCAAATGGGTTTGGAAATCTTTCATGTTTTTGGTCAATAAATAATAAAAATCCGTTATTAAAAAGTTCACATTTTTATGACTTTTGCGACATGGGTTTTCTGTATAAATCATTAAGCAACATGGGTTGATAACTTTTAGGATAAAAAGAAACATTAAAAGCAAATCATCCTTACCAACACATCAATGACACACTTCTCGTGACTCGTCACAAAGGGTCTTTGGCATTGTGTTGATAATCATAGTATTTGGTATTGCTTTTTGAAAGTTATTTATGTATCCGCATTTATAGGAGCTTTATTTTTCATGCTTATTAAGGTTTCATTAAGACATATTATTATTATAGTTATGGATACTTTAAGACAGATTATTTGACCTTTTAACATTTATGCAAATGCTATGACTTGAAAACGCAATAATCAGATTAAAAAAATCCATAACTTATACATTTGGTACGTATGAACCATGGAATGTTATACAAGACTCATGTTTTCTACATTGGGTCACTAGTGGGTTTGCCTCAAATTCATGTGAGAAGTCATAAAAAAGGCAAAATGTTTGATGATGATCCATTGATTTTTAACTATCATGTCAAGTCAAGTCAAGTCATACATTTCAAGCTTCATAATGGGTTCTTTCCAACCCCTCAAAAAAGTTATAAGACCCAAGTATTTTGACTAAACATTTTTTTTAAAATAGTTTTTTAGCATAGAAAAATCAGTTAAAATTCCCTTTGTAGCTACTGAAAGGTACATTAGGAAACGTATTGAATACTATAATTTGTATTTTGAAGTTTGACTTTGACACTTTGCTTAGTTTAGGAGTTTACATAACTTAATATTTTGTGGTATTTAAAGATGTCGACTTCTCCTCTTTACACTTGCATAACTTCATTTCTATTCTTTCCTTCTTGCAGTTTCTTTCCCATAAGGTGAACACTTTTATTCTCAACTTCTTTCATGTTTCTTGATATGATATTTCATTATAACTTATATATCATGCATTATATGGTGTTCTTATGTCAATTATTTTGTTTGTTTATAGAAAAAGTCATGTGTAAATGTGTAATTAATGCCTTCATTTTGTTTATAGTTAGATCTTTCTTGATCTAAATTTTGATGTTCTAAATATAATCACCCTTTGATCCAATCAAATCATTTAACAGAAATTCAGTTTCATGTTTCAAAAGTGTTCTGTTTTTAACACTAGTGTAACATGTGGTATGTTGGAACATGTTTTTTTCATCATGTGTTTAAGGCAGTTTGGGAAAAACAGTTTCTAGATTCTGTTTTTTGTTGTATTCTAGTTTTTTTATATGTGAACTGTTTAGATAAATTAACAAAATCCCTTATTTGTCATGTTGTTAGGTTAAATTTCCTCTACAAAAATGGTGAAAATTTGTTGCATTGGAGCTGGTTATGTTGGAGGTCCAACAATGGCTGTTATAGCCCTCAAGTGTCCCTCAATCGAAGTAGCCGTAGTCGATATATCGGTCTCTCGGATCACGGCCTGGAACAGTGACCAGCTTCCAATATACGAGCCCGGGCTTGATGACATTGTGAAGTCATGTAGAGGCAAAAACCTGTTTTTCAGCACTGATGTTGAAAAACATGTTGCTGAAGCTGACATCATATTTGTCTCGGTTAATACACCGACAAAAACACGAGGTCTTGGAGCTGGAAAGGCAGCTGATCTAACGTACTGGGAAAGCGCGGCTAGAATGATCGCTGATGTGTCAAAATCTGATAAGATTGTGGTTGAGAAGTCAACTGTCCCTGTGAAAACAGCTGAGGCTATTGAGAAGATATTAACTCATAATAGTAAGGGAATTAATTACCAGATTTTATCGAATCCCGAGTTTTTAGCTGAGGGGACCGCGATTGATGACCTTTTTGCCCCTGACCGGGTACTAATCGGAGGCAGAGAAACCGCAGAAGGACAAAAGGCGATTAAAACATTAAAAGACGTTTATGCCCATTGGGTCCCCGAGGAGAGAATTATTTGCACGAATTTATGGTCAGCTGAGCTGTCAAAATTGGCAGCTAACGCCTTTCTGGCTCAAAGGATATCATCTGTTAACGCCATGTCGGCGTTGTGTGAAGCCACTGGCGCTGACGTGGCAGAGGTGTCACATGCCGTAGGCAAGGACACCAGAATCGGACCCAAGTTCTTAAACGCGAGTGTTGGGTTTGGTGGGTCTTGTTTCCAAAAAGATATACTCAATTTGATTTACATTTGTGAATGTAATGGGTTACCGGAAGTTGCAAACTATTGGAAACAAGTGATCAAGGTCAACGACTACCAAAAATCGAGATTCGTTCACCGAATTGTTTCCTCAATGTTCAACACAGTGTCAGGAAAAAAAATCGCGATTTTGGGGTTTGCTTTCAAAAAAGATACAGGTGACACAAGAGAAACACCAGCAATCGATGTTTGCAATGGGTTAACAGGAGATATGGCTCGTTTAAGCATATATGATCCACAAGTAACTGAGGATCAGATTAAACGAGATTTAGCAATGAAAAAGTTCGACTGGGACCACCCAGCCCACCTGCAGCCCTTGAGCCCGAGCTCAGTTAAGCAAGTGACTGTAGTGTGCGATGCTTATGAGGCGGCTAAGGGTGCTCATGGGTTGTGTATACTGACTGAATGGGATGAGTTCAAGAAGCTCGATTACAAAAGGATTTATGATAATATGATGAAACCGGCTTTCGTGTTTGATGGAAGGAACGTCGTGAAGGCCGATGAGCTAAGGGAAATTGGATTCATCGTTTACTCGATTGGGAAGCCTTTGGATCCATGGTTGAAGGATATGCCTGCTATCGCGTAAAGTATGCGACGTTGGTCGCGTAATGAGGGGTCATTTGTTTGATGATTGTTTTGTTATTTTACATATGTATTTGATCCTTTGTAACCTAGTAAACATTCGATAAAATTAAGTTCTAATCACATAGAAGTAAACAGTTTATACCATTTTTATTATGTTACGTAATTTATTGCAACAAAAACCAACAATACACTCGCGCAATCTAGAGCTTATACTTACTGGTGAGAAAAGTTTGAATACAACTTTTTTTTCATAAAGCTTGTAAAATTTCTCAAAACAACTTTGGTAAAAGATCAGTTTCACGTCTACTTCAAACACATCTAAATTGTAAAATGTTAACCGTGAAGTAAGTAAACAGGTCAATCTTTTGACACCTAAACAACCAAATTTCTCATCATGTCATTTTCTGGATTAAACAGCATATGACCTTATATTAGGTGTTGTTTGAGAAAACTTGACAGTTACATTACAAACTACACCGTATAAGGACATTTGTTATGTTAACATTATTAAGACTTTAACCAGACTTATAAGCCTGAAAAAATTACTGAAAGAACTCGGTAGGTGAACAAAAGTTAATACATGATAAGGATAACCGACAAAGATTTGAAAGCTCAGCGTTAAGTTCTTGTGCTGATACACTGGGTTGGGTAATACAAACATACAAGAAATCTTTTACTACAGGCTTTCAAGGCTTGTTAAAGTGATGAACCATAAAAACGGCATACCATAATTTCCATTTAAGACGTGTGAACTTTGAACCATCAAATGGTTGTGCTTTTGTGGGCCAGTTATGTATAAACTGTGTCTGATAGATCGAGAACAGATCCATCAGCAAAAACATGGTGACCATACACATGAGCTCAGCCCAACCCACAAAACATAGTCATAAACTCAAAACATAAAAATTAAATTCTGGGACAAAGAGCAATGTCATAAGTTGGTAACAAACTTTAAACTAACCGACAAAAATTACACTGATAAATTAAGTCTGGTTGGCATTGCAAGATAAAACTGTAACCTTCTGTTTTGATGTGTCCATTAGAAGCTGAAATCTTGGTTGGCTCGCTCAAGGGGTAACAACCACTACTCTTCCTGCAACTTGATCAAGATCTCTTCGCCCATTGGATGTGATCTTCCTTCCACTGTTGCAATATATCAGAAATTAATCATACATTTTAGCAGAAGTTAACTTGATCAAGCATTTACACACCAAACTTTGCATACATGATACATCTTTCGTGTTCTTTTTCCAGTTTAAAATAATGACAAAAGGTAAAACGAAGCAACTATTTATAATACTTACCCCTTGGAGTCAAAGTCAACAATGTTCATGCTCTGCAACTGTTGCAAAATGTGGCGAGCAATACCACCACTAGCCTTGCAGAAGTGAGGTGGGGCACTACCATTCCTCTTGCTTCCACCATAGATTCTCTGGAAAGCACCAACACCAAGTCCTCCCCTCAAGTAGATCTTCCTTGCCATGGATGCTAACATTTCAAAACATTTTATATCAGCATTGGAAATAGCTTTCAATAAGGAAATGACGGAACTCAAAGATAAACACAAGGCTTACCAGCTCTGATGTAGTACCAGTCAGCGTCATAAGGTGCTAGCTCCTTGAATGTGGCGGTCTTCACGATATCGGTCCAGTGTGGAAGCTCCATCTGTCAACATTGAAAAAAGATAATGCATTAGTGTAACTGCCTACATCTACAAATAGGTAACAGTACACAACGAGGCTGCTTATCTTTACTCGTTAAACACAAATTATACACCTGGTTCAAAATTAGCAGTGGAAATGTTCAGCAATTAGCAGTGGAAATGTTCAGCAAATTGTAGCTGTTCATTTATAGTCTTTTACAACTCTATCCAGTCAAGTCATTAAATAAAAATGTAGCTTGGTATACGAATGAAACAGCTTAAAATCAAACCTTATATAAAACCCATAAATATAAGTGAATTTAGTCACATTAGCAGCATTACCTAATTTCTTATTACATAACAACCAAACAAACATAGCTCATCAATCATCATCACATCTAAAAAGCAATTCAAAGTCTTTAAACATATCAATCTTCTAAGATTAAAAGCCCAATGCTATATGTGCATTCTCAACGTACTTACAACTGAACACCACATCAACTTTGGGGGTGTTTTATGAATAGAATTGTCTATGCTTATGACCGTATCTAAAATTGGAAAACCGACAAGCTCGTTTTGCAACAACGAATAAGCTTAGAAACTTAAACTTACAAACCATGCAAGCTCATAAGCTACATTTGATAACCTCATAAGCCCCACAAAATATACTAATGATCAAAACACGACACTTGAGAAAATAAAACATCCCTTTATTCAGATATACAACACTTGAGAAAATAAAACAATTCAAGTATACTAATGATCAAAACACGACACACCAGCTGATGATTTAGTACAACGCATCTCTACAAAAATAAACTACCTACACTAAAAGAACATATTTCTAAACTTTATCATAGCCAGCGCAACGCTAAGGAGGTGTTTGTTCATACTTATTTGTGAGCTTATGAGCTTATTTGATTTCGGCTTATATTTCATAACCTACTACTTTCCGGGTTATTTTAAAACTTATTTATTATAATATAATAAGCTTATAAAAGTGTCCAAACAAGCCATAAGCCAAAACCAAATAAGCACATAAGCCCACAAATAAGCTTTAAAAAACACCCCCTAAATTAATACAAACAGCTCAAAACATTAACATTTAACCTTTTCACACTTTACATATAACATCAGATGATTCATCAAATGTACATAAATTTATATAAATATATCAATGAGAAAAATGTCAATGAGAAAAATGGATTGAGAAAAATAAACCTTGCCGGAGCGCTTGAGATGGGCGGCGTAAGCCTTGACGAACTCATGAGGTGACACGTCTTTCACTGTTCGAGCGGTCTCCATTTTTGGTCTTCTTCTTCTGCCGCCGGGGGTTTTGTGTGTGTTTTTAGTGTGTGTGCCGACTGTAAATGAGATGTTTCATATATTTGTGTTTTAGGGTTTATTAGCTGTTCTGGATTTGGGCTTATTTGAGGCCCATGTTGTCATGGATCACTTCAACGGTGAATTGTGTTTTTATTTTAAAAGTAAAATCATTTCTAAAATCTTTAGTCAATCGGTCAAAGCAAGGATAATTTTATTTTTGTCAAAGGAAAATTTCATAAAAGAAATAAAAATGAAAAATGGAAATCACCCCTAAGACCATTCGTAATGGATTGTCATCTACTCAGTCTTCGTCATTCCATCAAGAGATGCGTTCTCCCCACTACGGCCTCCAAATGAACGCGTCTTATACCAAAAAAAAGGAGAAGTCGGTCTAAAATAAGATTGAGTCTTGTGAGTATGTTTGCACGCGTGGGTGTTTTATTTAATTGATTTTATGTGGGTATATTTGTGTTTAAGTAAGGTATGTTTTGAGTTGTGACTGCGGTCGTCTTATTACGCTAAGTTGGTCATGAAATTAGTTGTAGAAAGAGGAACTTAAGTCGACACTGATGTGATAGAGATACTGATTTGATGTTAGGTATTGACCTTATTTCATTGTTTTTCATCTTTTTCATTTATAAGAACAACAACTAACAACAACATTCATGCTCAATATGAATACGGAACATAATCAAACACATATACTTTATAACAAGGGATTTAGACGCGGCGGGGCTTTTTAGGGCCTTTTTTTTCGTTGTCGTTTGTGTAGTTTTTGGTTTTGAATTTCATATTCTGTTATTGAAGTCATTTATTTATTTCATATTAATTTACATATTGTCAGCCACATTGAAAAGTTGGTTCATTTGCAGAGGGTGCGTACATATTATCAGACACATTGAGTGTTCATAAGCACAATTTACGTTGCATATCAGTTAAGGGGTAGGGGAATGTTTTCTCTTTTGGGAGAACCCATATTTGTAGCTATATGTTATGTACAAATGTGTGTTGGTATGGTACCTGCTAATTTTATACTAATATAGTATCTGGGTATATAGGTGTGCAGATCGGTGCGCTATTAAAATAGCTGCAAGTGTGGCCAGTAATAGAAAACACAAGCATGTAAACCCGCGCGTTGCCGCAGGAATGTCTTTGTGAATATTAATTTTGTTACATGAGTGTTTGCCGCATGTTGTTTGTTTTCNACATAAGGAGGTCTTTTGTAATTTCCCATATCTTAAATTCAAAATCTATAAAAGTTTTCAGGGGTAAAAAGTGTCAAAAAAATTTTTTTTTAAAAGAAGCCTTAACGTGGCGTTAAGGGGTTAACGCAGCCCGTTAACGCCACGTTAACGCAGGGTATGCAACGGGTAACCCACCAATAACGTGCGTTATTGGCCAATAACGTGCGTTATTGGCCAATAACGCACCCTTTCACGTTAGTGTTGCGTGTGCTCTAAAAATTCTTCAAAACCTCCATGTGTCACATAGATTCGCAAAAAGGATTCATCTAATCTAACTATCTTATAATGGAGGAATGCCTACTATTAATAGAAATACTTAAAATTAAGCAATACAACTTCTAAAACTATAAGTACAACAACTAATACTACTTATAGAAATTTCCCTAATATTTAATTCTAACATACAATTAATACTAACATTAAATACAATAAATAAATTATTATATACATTAAATACAATTAATTAACTGGTCAATAAATACAATTAATGCACTTATTAAAACACCCCTTACATAAGAAATACAAATTATCAAGCATATTGTACAACCAACTTAAACACAATTCCTGCATTAAATGTCACTAATACAAATAATAAAGCACATTATACAAATATTCAAACCCGAACGTGCAATGGGCCAAATGGGCTCGAGCCCGAATGGGCATGGGCCAAACGGGCTCGAGCCTGAACAGACACGAGCCAAAGGGCTCGAGCCCGAACGGACACGAGCTAAACGAAAATTTTGATATCCGTAAATTTATTGTCAAAAAGAACATAATAAACTAAAATACATGATTCATCGAAAAATTTTATTTCATAATACCCGCCGCCGCAACGCGCTGGTACCCTGCTAGCCTTTAATTAATAAGTTGGACACATTTAATAGCAATGACATGTTTTTACACTTCTTTATTTTATTTTATTTATTTAAGAGACGATCAAATTTAAAATACAATAAACACAAAAACCTATGCATTAATCAAAGTTGAAATGATTGAAAGCAAAACATTAGACACAACATCTGCATAAGTAGACATATCAAGTCGACTGATTGAATAACTATTCAAAATGGATCAAGTCGATGGATAACTTTCTTGTCCAAGGCATATCCAATAGCTACTTCAGTGTTTCACAAATGAATTATCAAATACTACCTTGTTAATAAATCATGTAAAAGTTGAATGATTTTAAGCCTAAAGTTATTGCCTTATTTTTTAAACTTTCGATTAGAATTTGGAAACTTTCGAGTGCCTTATTTTTTGAACTTTATAAACCCCTTCTATATTGTTAACTAGTTACACATATACTCGGTAAAAGAAAGAATCTTCAACTAATAATTTATACACTTTTTATGAGACATATTAACTATCAAACGTTACAATAAAATATAGGGGCAATTTCATATTTCCTCAATAAAATCATCAAAATTTCATATTAATCATTGCATATTATGCACTGTTAACTTATAAGTTGAATAAATATGGCGTTTTGTGATTTATATTGGGTAAATATGAAATTATCCTTACAATATATATATATATATATATATATATATATATATATATATATATATATATATATATATATATATATATATATATATATATATATATATATATATATATATATATATATATATATATATATATATAGTGTATCTTTATTTTCAGAACCCTGTTAAGTGCGGGAACTGCGAGAACTCCAATTTTGCATTAGAAAACATGCATGTTCATATAAAACATGTATGTTTTCTTAATACACCTTAATACACATACATGCATAGCATACATGTTCATATAAAAACCTGTTAAGTGCAACATGATCCAATGCAAATGGTTTTATTTTTTAGAAACCCTGTTAAGTGCGGAACTGCGAGACTCCAATTATGATTAGAAAACATACATGTTTCATATAAAAATGTATGTTCTTACATACACTTAATACGCAGGCATGTGTATTAAGGTGTATGTAAGAAAACATACATGTTATATAAAATGCATGTTTTCTAATGCAAAATTGGATTCTCGCAGTTCCCCCATTTAACAGGTTCGAAAATAAGCCCCCTATATATATATATATATATAGTATATATATATAATATATATATATATAGTATATATATATTATATTATATATATATATATTGGGGATATGTAGCTACACCTTGATGTAGGCATATTAGCACACATCCCTTTGTAAAAACTTTAAAAATGACGTTCAGCCCCTGCAGTAATCACAGGGCTACTGTACATTTTAAAAGATTTTACAAAGGGATGTGTAGCTAATTGGCTAACATGCATGTAGGGAAGATTTCCCATATATAGTATATAAATATATATATTATATATATATATATAATATATATATATATTATATATATATATATATATATATATATAGCGGGTACCCGCGCGTTGCAGCCGGCGGGTACCCTGCTAAAACAATTTTGTGTGATTACACATTTTTCTTGGCAATAACTTTATAGAAAAAGAGAATGTAGATTATACCAATAGCAAATCATTTCATATATAAATAGGAGGTTGCCCACGCGATATTAAGATAATATAGATTTTGTGGTCGGTAATATAGTAAATATATACTATAGAAGAATGTGTGGTTTATTGGTAAAAGACTTGTAATTATCATCATTAAAATATAAAAGGTCTTAAAATACAACATATCTTAATTCATATGATAACCCTAAATTGATCATGTCAAAATTCAAGGGAGAGCATTAATTGATTTAAATTTGTGTGACGGTGAGTTCAAATTTCGTAAATTAGTTGGCTAAAAGGTTGGATACCACGATTATAAAAAAAATGAATCAATTCACACGACGTTTGACATTTCTTATCTTATTTTTTAAGAATTGTTATCTTTTATTTTTAAAAGTTGAGTATGGTTTTCCTTTCACAAAATTTTACTGCTAGAACAATTTATATCATTCCTTTTAATATTATAATCACAATGTTTGTTTGACCATAAAATAGAATATAATCATATACGTAATAACTTAGATCGATGCTAAATTTGGAGTATTCTACAACTATAAGATTGCATAGATTACATGGAATAACATCGAGACATAAACAACTATGCACTGAATAATTTGGTCATGTGAATTCAGAAAATGTTGTACAATGTAACTAGCTTATAAACCCGTGATAAATCACGAGTAGCTAATAATAAGTTGGATGTAAAAGTAGACTTTCTAATTAACGTCAACTACTCCGGTTGAGTTTCACTTTAGTTTGAAAAAAAGTTCTCATATTTTAGTTTCTTCATGAAGAAGTTCTCACTGAGCCAGTTAAAAGATCATTCCCATATGTTTCACTTAGAACGACAAGCATCAAATTTTAGTTATAAAACAAAGCTTTTTATAAAGTATTGCATCCCCATGATCAATTTTCATGAATAGAAAGCTAGCATGAAGTTTAGAACTTCATTTTGAGTCAAATTCACATAGCAATTTAATGCCACACCAACATCATCGTTTATGCATATTTCCCATGAGAGTTATTTTGTTTCTAACAAAAGAATAAAAGCAAATATCTTCCGAATGATACATGCACATGAAGTAAGAAGAAAAAAAATACCAACGAAGTACTACAAATTACAAAACAATATAAACAAAGCTACCATCCTAACAGTAACTTTAATTGCATACATTTGATAAAAAAACGGTTCTGCAATCGAACCTCATTAACAACACACTCAACCCTTTGGTGAGTTGGTCTAACAGGAAGACTAAAAATGAATTGATCAAGCCTTTCACCTTCGCTTTGAAGTGGTAAAACAGAAGAAAGTTACTTGCAATAAGAAATATGATTATAATTGAATTAATCGAGGTAGAAAATGTACGTGTATGCAATGAAACCCCCCATCTTTGAAGAGTCAAACCTACAAATGAGAAGTGAAAATAAGGGTATCATTAATGTCTCCATTCATGATCAAATGGAAATAGAGTATGTAACAGTAGCTTGCCACTTAACACTTTAACCAGCATGTTTCTTCTATGCGGTGAAGTCATAATCCTCATCATATCGATAAGATGCGATGTTTCTTCATATTTGCAAATATAGTGAAAATGCAAATTATCCGTATGTTTTACACAAAGCTATTATAGGGAAAAATGTTTTTATTTATTTATTTGTATATCATAGATCCATTCTAACCAACTGAAATTAAAATCTTCACACCTAAAAGTGCTTGGAATATGTTGTATATTAAACAACACCAGGGGAACACTAAAATTTTCACATGGTTTTCAAACATGCAATGAAGGGGTATTGTTATTGAAAGCTATACATTGTAGATTTTGTTTTTGAGGTAGCCAATTGCTCAAACATTGGGTCAAAATATGTCTCTTTCATGGGTCATTTTTTGAATATAACAATATATAGTGTGTTTGGTAAAAGTAAACTTTGGGTAACTTGCCACTCATTTCACTGTTTCATTTTTAATTTTGAATCAGTTACACGTAAACCTCAAAAAGCATTAGTCAAATTGTGGTATATTTCTTAAAAACTCATTGGAACGCATATGGTTCTTACCTGTACAACATTATTCACATCCCTTGAATCACAATGACTTTAAAGATATGCAACAACATCAGGGGACCACAAGACTCGCACAAGGTTTTCGGAACCTGCAGTGAATATATTGTATATGTCAGCAAACCCATTTCCTGATTTATGTATGGTGGTTAATTCACATGTTACAATTGCTACTAACGATGGCAAAAGAGATGGACATAGATGCACCAGAACCAATTAAATGGATTACGCCTCGTATGAATAACATGAAAGTGCATTGGCTTGAAAGAAACAATCACATGCTCTACGGTCTATACCAAAGTAACTAAATGAGAACAAAATTTTGCCAAAACCTTGATTTACTCGGCTCAAACTATGAACGCATAAATCATTAAAACATAGGAATTTATTATGTTTACAAAATATTTTAACATCGATTAAACAATTAAATCCAAGTAATAACCTCCAAAATCAATGCCGCTTTAACATAAGTGATTATTCATACATGTTAACTAAAACTTTTGTACCACATTTCATCAAACACCTTTCATACACTTGATAAACTACTTGACTAACATCACATAAAAATAAAAAGATTCAAAATATCAACGTCAACTTAAAATTCATTACCAACAAAACATATGAATTTTTAATTAAAAAACAACGAAGAAATTAGATGTTATCTCAACCATTCTAAAAAAGGTTCTTATACATTTTGACAGCGATAGCCGATAAGAAATCATTTCGAAACACTTGTTAATAACCATTGACATGAAAAGTCAACCTTTCATCCCATATGAACAAAAGTATATTTTTATCCTGAAGTCTAAAGGTTAATAAGCTTGAAAATTAGAAATCGAAATTACCTGTCATGTTCTTGTGGAATTCGATATTAGGAAAGGTAAAAGTGCATTTCGAAAATTAGACCAAATAGCATATCTTCGATTGAAAGGTAGATAATTACCATATATTTGATTGAGAGAAAATGAGATGAGATTGAAACTGAATAACAAAGTTGTATTTTAGAAAAATAGATGTAAATTGGGATAGTGAAAATAACGATTTAATGTTAACCTTGCAATGGAGAAAGAATTATGGCAGCTTTGAAATTGGAGATCAGGTAAGTAGGTAACCTTGCACAATTGTAGGTTCATATTGAATGAGGGTCAAAAGTCAAACAAACGGCTGTAGAAATCAAGCTTTTTATAGATGACGTGGAATAGTTGAGGTGGCATTAGTGACATGGAAGGAGTGCCAACATGGCTTTAATGACATGGCAAAATTCAAATAAACCTTTGTTTATTATATATATAGATATAGATTAGTTAGTCTGCAGTTATTCAAAGTTTTAAACATTTGATAAAATTGATAAATATACTCCGTAATAACAAATCCCAAAACTTGAGCCATAATTAATGGTAAAAGTTATTGCTAACATACGTATTTCTTAAAGTAATTAACGGCAATACCATAAATCAATTCTCAAGCACTCAGAATTACAAATAACAAACATACACTTAATTCTCTCATACACATGTCTCTAACACCACCATTAGTTTCACAGCCTTTCTGTGGCTCCGGCCGAAATTGTCGAGCCATTAATCCGCTATTTCGACGAACACTTGCGGTCAGAAAATCCATCAAAGTTCCCTGGTTCGCCTATGGTGAAAACACCATCATTTGCGACACCATTGATTCCCCGACATAGTCACCATAGTTTATACTCATTTTCTTCGTTGTTGTCTTCTGCCGCCGTGGAAGAAGACGAAAAACTCACCGAAGAAAATGGCGCCAAAAATGAAGTCTCAAACGAAGAAGATGATGAAGAGGATTACGAAGATGATTCTGAGATCTTTGTTTGTTATTTTTGTTTGGTTTGAGTGTTGTTGTTTGATGAGGTTGTACATTGTGTTTTATTAGTTATACCTTTATCTAATGGGTGTNGTGGAAGAAGATGAAAAACTCACTGAAGAAAATGGCGCCAAAAATGAAGTCTCAAACGAAGAAGATGATGAAGAGGATTACGAAGATGATTCTGAGATCTTTGTTTGTTATTTTTGTTTGGTTTGAGTGTTGTTGTTTGATGAGGTTGTACATTGTGTTTTATTAGTTATACCTTTATCTAATGGGTGTTTTAAATATGACTTTAATAGCATTAAATGTTGTAAGTCTAAAAATAAGTCTGAAAATGACATCATGCTTTATTTTGTTGTACACTATGCTTATTTTGTTGTAAGTTGTGTGCAGTAAAGTGTTGTAAACCATGCTTAATTACTTGTAAGTCTGAAAATTTTGGAGAGAGAGTCATCCCTCTATTTTATATATATATATATATATATATATATATATATATATATATATATATATATATATATATATATATATATATATATACCTCCTATATAATACAAGGTTGTCCTATTATTTCTCCCTTAGAAATTCTAATCAATTGCCACGTGTAAACCCTCGATTTTTCATGACCGTCGATTTCTTTCCAACTATTTTGGGCGGAATTACTCTTTGAGGATTCATTTGGTATCCCACATCAAAAAAAACACACGCACAATCTTCTCAAGATCCTCCTCCTTTGCAAACCCTAACCGAAACTCACAAAATCAATAATAGATCCAAAATCACACCACCACAAATCGTTGTCCAGTATCTCCAAACAAAGAACCGTAATAAAAAATCACGAAACCAGAACAGGGTTCCCCTAAATCGAATAATCAGTCTTGATGATAATCAATTATACCAATTTTTGCAGATCCATAAAATTCAGGTATTGATACAATCGATTTCAATTTTATTTTATTTTTAATCTTTATACTTTGAAGAATCATGTCACCATGAACCCTAAATCATTAATTGATATAATCTTTAATTTTTAATTTCTATCCCACATGTAATTTTTAATTTTTCTGATCTAGAGATTTTGATGTTCATCCAATCACACTTTCATTTTTTTTGCCCTTTTTCTATTCTGAGTTATTAGCAATAATTAGTATTCCGATATCAAATCAAGTATGTGATTTCCAATATCAGTTCCTATTATCTATTTATTTATCCCAACTCCCTGCCGAGTAAACTTAGTATTCAACTATAGGTTGTCCATACGTTTTCTTGATAAAACGATTTCCAAGAAGTATTTTTTTATCAAAATCGTTACTCTTACATTATAACCCTAAATCGTTACTCTTACATTTTTTGTAAACTTAGAAATATTCAGTCGTTACTCTTATAAAAGGTACACACTACGTTTTGGGATTCATTTATTTTTTGCTGGGATCCTTTGAAATTGGTAATGATCTTGATGCTTTTATATTTCAATGAATTTAACATTTGTATTTCAAGGTGATCACTTCTGGTTAATCCAAGGTAAGCATTCAAATTTACGTGAGCCATTTTATAAAATCAAGTTATATTCGATTCATCATTGAATTGGACTGAACCAAAATTATTATGCCGGACATATTGGTATGGTAACCTCTCATGTGAATCACATACATAAAATGTTAACCTCACATGTCTAAAGTTAAACATTCTTTTGTTACTCACATATCAGTATGGTGTAGGTTGAAGGGCTACTGATGGACATTGCTATAGCCGAAGAAGATATTACTAGAAGGAAAGCAACCACACAGCAAGAAGCCATACAAGGAAGGGCTGTAGAACAAAGATATGTGGCACAATTAGACTTGCATAATACTGGTATGATTGGTGTGACATTAAAGTGATCCTCTTTGCGCTATTCATATTATTCTATATATACATAAGCACCTAATTATCTAAGTCATACCTTATAGATTGTGATATCTGTCATATAGATATTCAGATGCACAATCACTTCCCCGTTAGGTGATAAGTATTCAGTTTTATGTAACTGATTGTCAAAGGATACATATTCCATAACTAACCCTTCCATTTAGTCTGATACAAGAATATCCTTTTTGGTCACAATATATCCGTTTTGGCCATTTTAAGGATTTTATTTATTAAATACCCAATTAGCAGACTTAACAATTGATTATCAGATTATTACAATTCCATCAAACAACAAATGCACATTCAGTCAAAATCAGAGAATCTGCAAAATTTAGTCATGATATTCATAAATGGAATTCTGGTATTTTTGAGACTCATATTAACAGTGTCTTTTGCTGCCCATGGCTGCAGTTATCTAGGGTGCACTAGTAACAGGAAGAAGAAAAGAAAGTTGTGATCAAGTCACAGAAAAAGCTGAAATTCTAACAGGAAACAGCTGCTGCAGCCATGTGGAACAAGACTTGATGGCTACTGCAAGGGTAAAAGCATAACAATATCAAAATACATTCTAATATGGAGCACTTTAAATAGACCGTTATGCCTTCATTATGTATGACACTTGTGGAAGTTGAGGATTGATGTGTCAAAGTGAGGAACAATGAACAAAGGACCACGTAGATCAAGGAGCTTTTTATTGTGAAAACGGTTACTTGATCATTATAATAAGCAATTTTGAATGAGCTACCAAAAATGGGTATTTTTTATTAATATTTTGTTTATAGAGGTATGAGGTCAAATGAGATCAAGGGATAAAATGTGTTTAACTACAGACAACTTTTTCTACTTATCAGGTTTTTGTGAACTTACAATCTTTGACTGTTTCTTTTTTGTTTTAGTAATGTTGGATACAGGTGTGCAGTGGATAAAACATGGAGCAGAAATCTCATATCAATTTTCCTTGCTTAGAAGGTAAATCATTTACTTATTTCTTTGGAAAACTTTTAGTGTACATTAACAGTTATTAAATGCGGGTTTGTATTTAACCAGCTTATAAAATCATATTTTGTTTTAGTTAAGTTAACAAGAACATATACCAACGATTCAAGAAGTAATGCTTCAAGAACACATATAGCAATGAACCTCCTCTTTAAATTATGATAAAAGTAATGCTTCAAGACCACATGCAGTAATGAATGCAGTTGACGCATCACTGAAAACACGCTGTAATGTCTCTAAGGTAACATAATCTATACTTTCTATTTCATTGCTTTAGTTGCTATCATTATTTTCATTTCTTTTTGGAGGAATTCGAGTATGATTTTTACCATTGAAGCCTATCTATAAGAATATACAAAAAAGTGTCAATAAAAACATGATGCTTTTCATAATTATATGTTTGAACTAAAAAGGCTGGATTTGGTGGTGGTTTATACTATCGTTTGGTTAAATATTTAATTATCATAAAAAGGTAAGCATTCAATCTTTTTAAAGAATGATCATGTTGATTGAGTTCAGACCGTTTGATTAAATCCTCAAGAGAGGCCGTTAGGCTACTGTTTTATATGTGGATCTTGCTTGTGTTCGTTACATTAATGATGCAATAGTGTTTTTGACATGCTATTTATAAGTTTAGTTTATTGACCGTGAATTCATGGGGTTAAATGGAAATAACTTTGAAAAAACCATATTGGTCAAAAGTTTTGGTTTCTAAGGAACGTAGAGTTGGTTTAAAGCAACTTTGATATAAGCTGTTTTCTTGGTATGGAAGAACAAAACGAATAAATATAAGTCCAGCTACTTTCTATGAATTATAATTATGGAAGATGATGGAGAATCTTGATCAAGGGCATCATCATTTTATTTAATGTAACGTACTTATTAAAAACAGTTATGTTGCATCACTATTGATAAGGTAAGTAAAGTTTGAACCATAAAATTTTGATGCTTGTTTACAAATTTAAAACTAAGGACCAAAAGTTCGGTTCCGGTTTTGACCAAAAATCAACACAAACCGAACCGTGCTCACCCGAGCATTGAAAGGGTTTATATATGGAAAAAAGACAATAAGTTTTTGTGTTTGGCTCAAGAATAGGAGGTCGTGTTATCGATATCATTATTTATGTTTTATATATGGAAAAAAGACATTAAGTTTTAGATGTTTTTAAATAAAGCCTTTGCGAGTTACTTGGTTTCTAATGGTTTATGCATATTCTACAGAGAAAACTGGAGTAACTCCTATACCCAGTGACCTTTATAATCGCATACATGAACACACAATTATTGAATATTAATACAGTGCAGTCAAAACTAAATCAGTTAAATGAAACACATCTATTAATAAATGGCAAGTTATAACGGGTGTTTGGGCTGCTAAAAACTTACGTTTAAAGGGTCGTTTGGGGCTACTGCAACTCTATCTATTTATTGGTTATTATAGATACTTTTTAGGGACCTGCGGATGTACAATAAGATGCCTCAAAGAAATGCTAATAAAGGTAGATTTTATATATTCATATCTAGACCAAAACTGAATATTTTGACACTTAAATCAAACAACGGAAGTTGATGTCATTTGTGAATATCGTAATTGTAATCTATAAACATGTGCGTAATTATGTTTTAGCGCATGCCACTTTGATACCGTCGGTAACGTGTTAAGATTTTCCCTTATTATACAGATGATGGATTTGCATTTTCTACTTCATTCTTCATATGCAATAACTGCAAAATGTTGATTTAATGTTTTCACATGACAACCATTCTTGAATCTCATATGCTATTACTGCTTATTCATATGGGGAAATTGATGTAGGCTTAATCTAATAACGTTTTATGGAATAAGGAAATAGTATGTACATTCGTCTCATCTACAACTACACTTCTGCATGTCAAATTATTGGTACGTTTAAGGCGAGATTTATACTTATTAGATACGCTTATCGCCTTCCATATAAAATGATACATTATTTAAAGGATCAGGTGCTATAAATACCCATGTGTACATTAGAAAACCACAAAAATCATGGCTCTATTTGATTACTAATGTATCTTTTTAGTTTAAATGGTTAAATAATAGATCATTAATTCGATAATTCTTTTGTAAATATGCAGGTTATAGATGCCATCAAGGACGGAGCCAGAAACAAATATTACCGGGTGCACAATTTTTTTTAACTGTAGTATAGAGTTTAAGATGCTAACTAAATAAGACTAAAAACACATTTCGATGAACCGGGGTCATTTAAGGTACATTTGAGAAAAATCGATGTTTTTCTTAAAATTAACACTACATCGAAAAAATTCATAGGTGTCCCGGGCACCCACGGGACCCCGCCTGGCTCCGTCCCTGGATGCCATATGCCGTTAACGCCATATATGTTAGCAAGCCTGCCATGAGAGCCTTTTTTCAGGTAATGATTTTGCTATCCTTTAATAGTGATTTGATTAATTTTGCATATGATAATATTATCTATAACCTCTATAATAGAAGCTTTTGAAACAAGCCTTACCGAAAAGTTTATACTGTTTTGACCCGTTCTCTTTTTAGCTACATTCTTTATTTGAACCCGCTTTTAAAATAAATATAGTTAGTCACAGGTTTTTCAAACAAGTTCACTCACTCGCTCAAGAAAAGTGGAAACAGGAAAATTGATTAAAGCATGTTGGATCGATATACTCTGACCAAACTAACTATGTAGCTTGTTAAGGGATTAGTAACCTTGGATAAATCCTAAATTACTAACAATGAAACACTGAATATCTTTATTAAGTATGCGGAATCTACTTTAACAAAGCTTAAGAAGAATAGTAAACTTCAACGATTCTATTAACTCTTTGAATCTGCTTTCATACACAGACTCACAAACAACCCTAACAACTCTAATATCGAACTTGTAGTTTTTCTCTAAAAACATATATCTCTAATGCCAACCTAGGGATCCTTTTATAGGCACAAGGAAACCCTAGTCGGTTTACAATACTTGAACTACAAGTAAACTAACTCTAACTTAGAATATTCTAGCATTTACATAATATTCCTTAATGTGTTCAGTCTTTAACCCTTGCAGTACTTTGACTTTTATCAACGAGCAGTACTTTGACCTGTATCTTCCAGCAGTACTTTGACATCCAGCAGTACTTTGACATTATACCCCAACAATCCTCCCCTAACTTGAATTCTACTTGCTTGACTTCAAGTTTCCGTGTAATCTTTGAAAAACAATCATCTTTATCTTCAAGGAAAAGTTGTATCTTTTAAAGTCTTACTCGTTGTTGTTTTGTTATCATCAATGTGTAGTTAGTATCTGCAATCTTTATCAGCAACAATTCTTTGTCTTTCCAGCAACTTTAGTTCTTCTCAGCTACTCAGCAACATAAGGTACATCAAATCTGTTAAGTTTTATACTATTCTCATCACTTCCAGGTGTGTTAACTCCTGTGAGAGGTGAATTATTGAAAATTAATGGATTTTGATGTCTCTTTACCAAAGCCATTAACTCTGGAGTAGCCAATGTTTAGGTTTAGTAAATCATGGTACATTGATAACCATATGATTTTTAGCAAATCATCAGCTATCAATGGATTTGAATAGTCTTTATCAATAGTCGTTTGCTTTTGGACTAGCTAGTTCTTTTAGTACAATTACTACCATGGTAAACTAATTACCATATAAATGGATTTTCCACAGCCTTTACCACAAGCCATTTTCTTGTGGGCTAGTTAACTCTTCACTTATCATAGATATGGTGAATTAAAAACCATACAATTTTTAGTAAATTGTCAACTAAAAACGGATTTGATTATCACATCAGAGCCGTACCCTCATGATGAGTCAAACTCTTTCTTGTTTGTTAAACATGGTGAGTTGAATACCATTTGTTGTGTAGCACAAGTACTAACACCATGTATATCTCCAAAAACAATCTGTTGCTGTAAACATTTGTGCTTCAAAAAGTATTTTGCACAAGACAAAAATTAGTATTTCAAAAGACTTTACTGGTTTTATGCTGCAAGCTGTACTTTGTAAAAGTACTGTTTGATTAGCAGTACTTTAAATAAAGTACTTGTTTATTCAAAAGATTTAAATAATTAAAACCATACAAGTAATTATGCATCATCATCTTTTAATATTGTCCAATTAATGAACAAATTAATCACCATTAGAGCAGTTTCATCCTCTTGCTCTACTTCCATACCATGATCCAGCATCCTCATCATCAAATCTCTTGTAAGAGGATATCTTCTTTCAGCTAACATATAGATCATAGTACCATCTTCCAACTCTAAGACATGCACACCAGCCTTTTCAAAGAATTTCCAACTTTGAATTTTCCAGACTTCTTGATTTTTCCAAATATCATCTATGCTTGTCTCCTCTGTTTCCCACAGTGTTGTAAGATCTCCCAGCAACAATACACCAATTCCTTTGAGTGGAAT